>JAKCPB010000274.1:0-181831 GCA_021442155.1 Cymbidium sinense | reverse complement strand
TTGATCATTTTGGTTTGTGGTAGTACCTAGATGATCTCTTTGAGATAAATTTGGGAGCTCTCTAGGATTAGCTTCCTAAACACCATTATGTTTAATGTTTATTATTCTTAATTTTGGATGAGCAATGTAGTAGTCTTCAAGTAAATGTACAAACATCCTACATTTGGAGAAGTAGTGTGGCTTATGTTCAATAACCACTTGTTGCTAATAGCCATTTTTTGGTGTTCCAATCTATATTTCATCAGCATAAGATGCAGTTATGTCCATTTCCACAAGAGCTCAGGTTGCAGATGGCCTAGTGAGGTTGAAAGTGGGTAGATCAAGCTTAAGGGGTACCAAAGTTTGCAGCCATGGAGTATAGAATTTGTTTGTTGAAGAGGTGAAGTTTTAAGTTAGGGAACTTAATTCATATAAAAATAATAAGAGGTTCAATGTTGTATTCAAAAGTAGGGGTCCATTTAAGTATCTTCATTGGGACATTGTCTATGTGGTAGAGTTTTTTTGGAGAAGAGTCTAGCATAGTCCTTCTCCATATTAAGTTGAATGGCAATATGCATACCATCAAGAAGTCCAATGTTTGAATCACCAATGAGTTTAAGTTCATCACAGTACTTTCAAATAGTGTCCATATTAGGATGCTTGTAAGTAAACTTATCAACCAAAGTGAACTTGAGAGGTTCAGCTAACTAAGCAGATCTAGTTTCTGAAAGGAATATAGCAGGTTTGCCATTCTTCTGACTGGCTTTTATTTATGAAACTAGCCTCACTACCTTCAGTAAACTTATCATGATAAGATTGGGGAATAGAAGACTCATTTATTAGAAGATTAATGGAGAGCCTGCTAGCATAAGATGCCTTCCATGAAGAGAAGAGCAATGGAATAGTGCCTTAGAAGGGACAAGTTTGTGCCTAGGAGAGAGGAGGCAGCTCATTCATCCCATGCACCTTTCCAACTATATTTCTTCTTTTATTATTTTTTTTTTTTTAGCATTTGATATCATGTGTTATGTACCATATGTTAGTTGTATTACTTAGCATTTAATCTATTGTACTGTTTATTAGAATCAATTATATTTTACTAGTTGTGGTTTATGGGATAAAATTATTATGATATTTTCTTTAAAATTCTCCACATTTCTTTTATATTCAAGTACTACTTAGAATCTGTGTATTTAAAGTATGCATCATTAACTTAACCTAAACATCCAAGTTTTTTTATGATGATGCACATATATGTTTATAATATGAATTAGCTTGGGTAAAACACATCTTTTTCCTTAGCCTTTTTTCTTTATAGTTTGTAACAAAGTATTTTGTGTATAGATATTAGTGCAGATGTATGTTATTTTGCTAATTGTAGAATGAATTCAGTAATAACAATCATGAGGTTGGGATGCTCAAATTGGGATAAAAAAAAAAATTCCCAAAGTGGGGAGGTATCAAGAAAAAAATCTCCAAAATAGAAAAGTATAAGATTAATTTATGCTTTCCCAATTTAACATTAAGTGACCCATCATAATAGTTGTTTGTCTACTTGAATCATGCAATAGCATCTCTATTTATGCTAATGACATTTAAGCAACATTTTAATTTTTTTATGAGTGTGTCAAGAAATTTAGTATGGATGTTGTTTACATAAGTTATGGAGTATAAGTAAATAGACATGTCACATATAAGTACAAATTTCAAAGGATAGTTAAGGAAATAGTTAATGGCATATCTCTCCATCATTAAGCAATCCAAATTTACTTGTTTTATAATGATATGTGTTGAGTATATTTCAAGAGAATTTACTTGATTTCAAATTCACAAATCATCATTAGAATTTGACTTGCCCATTTTATGACCCTTTTGATGTATCAAAATTGGGAGGAAAGTTTAGTGTTCTCTTCATAATTCCTTTTCTAACATCGCTTGCTTTTTTGTGTGTGTTTGCCTTTTGCATATGTTTTTCTGATCCTTTTCATACGCATCATTGCATATTTTTTAAGGCCACAAATTAAGGGGAAGTTAACTCTTTTTTTATTATTATTTAAACTCCCAAAACCAAAAAAGTTTGACATCATCAAGGAGATTATTACATGACCCTTAATATTCTAAGTTTTGATGATCATAAATAAATAGTTGTACATCTACTCTTCACTGATCAGTTTTGTGTGAAAGTTGTGTTAAATCTTTAATATAGAAATCAACATTAAGTAGCAAAATCATAATTTATTATGAGATCATAAACTTTGACTAATTGTCAAAATACATGATCAAAGATTCATGAAGATAACAAATAATGAACAATTATTGTCGAAAGATCCAAGTCATGTTCAAAATTTCTATTATCATGTTTGGTATATATATATATATATATATATATATATATATATATATATATATATATATATATATATATATATATATATATATATATATATATATATATATATATATATATTATATTATTATCATGTATGGCATGTGAATGAATGGTAATCAAGCAACACTTGAAAAACATAAAAAATAAATAAATTTTTTAAAAATTAAAACTTTCTTTAAGAAAATCATATTATACGGTTTGTATCGTATTGTATGATGATCCTATTTTGCTAAGTTGACTAAATCAAAAATTTGCCAAAATTGTATTGATCATACAAGATGATTTTAATTGTAGTGTATGATTATCAATTTTTGTTAAATTTATAGCCAACTTAATCAAGTAGGTTATGACCAAAATTTGCTAAATTAAGTTAATTGTACATAACAATTATGTTCATATTGTATGAATCATTTATGTTAATTATGATGGCCATTAGGATTAATTTATGTAATCATAAATCATGCCTTAATTGACTAATCATACATATGATCCTCATTTTTTAATTATCTAATTATAGTTTTGAATTTGAGGGATTCAATTTTTGAGTATTTTTTTTTAAAATGATTTGCATTGTATGATTGTATCATACAAGATGAACAAAGAGAGAGCTAACTTTTTCAATTTATACTATTCATATAATATAATCCATGATCATATGTTTTGAATAACTATTGTTGTTTGGGATGACCTGATCATCTAGGGATCTAACCCCAGCAAATTGAATTGATCATACCGTATGATTGTAAATAGTATAGTATAATTGGACTGATTTTTTCAAGAATAAATTTAATTATTTTTTTTATTTAGATTCCTCCTATAAATACCTCCAATGGGGAAACTTAACTCAATAATTTTGAATGTGAAAATTTTCAAAGAGGCTTAGGGAAGAGTTCTTAAGACAAGGGTGGGGAGATCTCTCTCCTCTTTTCATTTAAGGAATTATTATCAGTATGGTTGCGCTTAGTTATTTATTTTTCATTTACCTTGCTTTGATTATTATATTTTTAACTTTAGCTTTGATTATTATATTTTTAACTTGATATTTTATTCTTTAGTGTGAGAATTTGTGTATGCTTTATTTTCCTTGAGAGAGTTTTCTTCTTACCTCTTGTAAGGGAGTGGCATCCTTCTTGCCTTGAAAGAGAAAGGGGCTGGGTGTAGGGCTTCTCAATTACTCATGAAGGAGAGAGGCTTCTCTTCTTGGGGAAGTTATGCCAAAGATGATATAGTGGATTTCAGAGGAAGAACTAGAGAGTGGACGTGGGTTAGTTGACCAAATCACTGTAAATTTTGTGCCCCACTTTTCTTTTCTTTATATTTATCACTCTTTCGATTTGATTAGTTTGATATCTATTTCTTTTATATCTAATTTTTAATTTTCCTTTATTTTAAAATTTTTAAAAGCACACTAATTCACCCCTCCCCCTCTTGGGTGTGCCAATACTTACAACAAAGTGATGTTGACACTTTATGTTACAATACATCCTAATACAACCAAAAATTAGCATCAATTATAATTAATTTATTATTATTATTAGATGATGTTGCATCTACTAATAAAAAATATTTTAATCTTAATTATATTTTATATGATAAATTCAATATGCATAATAAGCGTAAAGCCTACACTTTAATTCATTATAAGAGGGGTAAGTTTTAGACTAATTAAAATACATAAATGAGTTAACTAGATAAGTTACTAAGTCATATAAGATAAACTTAGGATACACTGACATTTACACACCTTTAGTTGTTATGATTATTCACAACCTTATAATTGCTTAGCATAGAGAGAATATAGTTAGCACATTTTGATACACAAACCCTTTGATTGCTCAAGACTAGGTTGCTTGAGTGCAAGATACATTATGAAACTGATTGTTATATTTATTCTATATTGTGTTGCTTGGCTTTAATTATTTTGTAGCATTGTGATAGAGATAATTTCTTGTAGGTTCCATTCATACACTCATTAATTGATTATACTTTTATAGGGTATGTATGTTAATATATAACTATTATTATTAAACCATGATGTTACATTTTTGCTCTATGATGTGATATTTTTTATTATGTTGTGATGGCTCCATTTAGCCTAAGATAATTTTTATGCATTATTTAAATTTTTAAGGTTAAATAAAATATAAGAGATGTATGGTGGGTAAAATGTGAGGACACTATGTAGTTCTTGAAGTGCTTATTTAGGTGATCAAGTACCTCATCAAAAAATAATATAGTATCTTAAAAGGTAAAGATATCACCCTATCATGGATACAATAACTTAATAATAACTCTTAAGGATGATGGGTTTAAATACACAAGAGATCTATCTCCTACCTTATGTAGATGATGTAAGATAGGGTCTATTTTAAGTTGGGTTATAAGTTCTCTGTAGGAGCAAGCCCCTATAGTTAATTACATTCTAGAAGATATGAATCTCTTGAAAAAAATCTTGATCAAAGTAGTCGATTATCATCTCTATGGATTTTAAAGATTATAAACTAAAAATCAAATGGGATAGATCAAGTAAGAATAGTTATGAATGCAGCCTAAAAGAGAATAAGTAAAAAGTGTCTCAATACTAGATAGGTTGATAGACATTTTAGCTTGTCTTATTATTGGGCTTTATATATTTGAGGTTGAAATTTATATTTAATTTAAATTGATAATTTATAAAAATGCTAGGAATTATGTCTCAACACCAAAAGAATATGGGAATGTCTAAAAGACTTATACTTAGAGCAAAGGGGAAACATGTAGCCTTAGAACCTATGACTAAAACTGCTTCAACATATGCTAGAATCTTGAACTATTCTAATGATAATGGAAATTTGATGTATTAGCACACTTATACTCAAGAATGACATCTCAACTCTTCTAGGCCTACAATCCACTTTTGCTACTTATTCACTTACATTTTAAAATCATGTGGCCAAGTCTTATATAAATGCAAGATGGCTAGACTCACTCTCTAAGTTCTAAGATTATGACTATTATGGACAATGCTTCTAACTAATGAAATAATTTTTTAATTTTTATAAATTTTTAGACTCATAATTTATTGATTAGGTTGAGGTATGCAAGTATGCCTACATGCATGATGAAATGAGATTTTTGGCCAAATCAATAGAAGAGGTGATCTGCACTCAAGGTTGGCTATCCACAATGGTCAGACTCTCCCCTTGTCATGTGATGAGTGAGGATACTCATTTAAAGAAAGGAAATGAAGATGAGTTTGTGATTACAAATGATTGATCTAAGGTTTCAAATTGATTTTATTACTTATTCCCAAGGCTTTAAAATAAAGTTATGTGTTGTATTTATTTTTAGTTCAAGTTTATTTTTGGTTTGTGTAGCAAAGAAATTTCCTAAGAGCCTACTAGATCTAGACCAACATTTAATAATACATCACAAATAAAGAAACCTATGAAAATCATGCCATTTATATTATGCAATCAACATAAATATTTCAAACACATAAAAATATTATAATAAAGAGGCCTTTGCGATCGAGTTAGGAGTGAAATGCCACTCAAACCTAGAGCTTCTACTATACACTCTAAAAGAGATAGGAAAATGGGCAATTGAGCTCTGCCCTTATACATCTCAACCTAAAACTAAGTATTATAATAACAAGTCATTGGGGGTTCTTTAACTTTACATTTAAATTTTGGACACTCCAAGCTTCATAGGACCTTCCAGGTCTATTCCTTTCTAGGCATTGCTCATCTTAAATCTCATGGCTCTAACCTAGTTCTAAAATAAATTATATTTTAAATTTTCAAATATAATTTTAAATAAACTTGAAAAATAGAAGTTAATTGAAACACACATACACACAAAGAAATTATAATTCATACAATGGGACTCAACACTAGCAAGTGTCCATGTTCACCTATCCTATTAGGTTATGCTCAAGGAAATAAACATACAAGTAATTTGTTAAGTTTTAAACTTATTATAGCATCTCTTTTTATTGAGTAAACTCCTTACAAAATAAATCATTAGTCTAATAAAGATCATCCTAAAAACTAAAGTATGAGCCATACACCCTAACATCCAGTCTAAAATATTAAAGTACAAAGTAAAAAAATTAATATGTCACACCAAAGCATCATCCTAACTTAGATTTTGGATTGGTGACCTATCATTCTATACTGTGCAAAATATGGAGACAAAGTTAGGTCTTTAATGTTTGAATTGTATTTTGAGAATGAAGTTCAATGCATTTCCATTAAGTGGCTTTAATTCAAATAATATATGATTTAGATATAGATTTTAAATTTTAATTTAATTTAAGTTTGAGTTGGATTTGATGTTTTAAAAGTATGAGGAATGATAGGCACCACTTAAATTGGAACTCATTACTTCCACATTCTAATGAAATCTAATATATGAGTTTTAAAGATTTTTTAATTTATTTAATGAAGCTTTAGATTTTAATTAGGTCCTAAGTTTGGGATTAAGCTTAAAAACATTATAATCCTTATGAATCATATCTTATAATTAAAAGAGTAACTTAAGAATTTCCCCATGAAATTCATTACACCTCTTCTTTACTATCACTCTTCAAAATATTATATCATATTTATTATTTTGGAAAATATTTCATATTCATATTGAAAATCATTTGTCCATATATCATAATTTTTAGAAAAGATAGCTCTAAACATAAATACATATAGATGTGCACATTTTATGTTGAAAAATTTAACTATTTAAATATAGTATACATATGCTTTATATTTTAAAAATAAATACTCATGTGCACTTTGCATTTCTATAGGTATGCATTATTATTATACTAGAGATGTGAGGTAAGTCCTCCTTTGAATTAACAACCTTGTGATCTTAGGTTTCTTGACTAAATATACCTTAAAATTGCATTGAACATATAGATTTAATAGTGATAATAGCTTGAAAGTAAGGAATGCAATATATGTATGAATATACACACATTTAAATTCACACTTTGATAATAAGCATATTTGTTCATTTGCAAAGTTACTTAAGGCATAGCTATTCATTATATGGATAAAAAAAACAAATACAAATTAATAAGAAGTTTTCCAAATGTCATAAAGAGATTCATACAATTCATCAACTCCAAAATTAAACATATGGTCATAAGATCACTTAAGTTTGATCAAGTTAATTTTAAAGATTTTAATTAACTATTGTAATTAATATGATTAGGGGAGGACACATTAAACATATAATTATCCCTTGACACTATATGTTCATTAAGCCATTTAAAATTCCAAAACATGATTTTTTATAGTTTATTGAGGTTTAATAATTGTTTAATACATTTAACCCTAAACAAGCTAAAAAAATTAATTAAGCATGAGACATAAGCCCAAAAAATTTAAGAATAATATATAAGATGCATGAATATAAATAAAATACATTCTAAAAATTTTGAGGCATTTGGGCTTTTATGATTAATTGAATGAATGAGTAAAATCATAGATCATCAATTACACTCAAAATACTCAAAAATTGGGGCTATGTCTTCAATTGAAACCTCTCTATTAATCGAGTAAAAAGAGGGGTAAATCACTTTTTTTGGGACCTATATAATTAGTTATAAATTTTCTAAGTTCTAGGCCACTTAATGAATAGTTAATAATTAATTAACTTAATTATGAGGATTTTTAGATTTAATTTGGACTAGAGGTGCTAATTATTTTCCCTCAGTGTTTTCATGTTAAGCAAGTGTGCTTGAATACTAAAACACCAATTTGGGATTTTTTAAATTTCTCTTTAATTCATAACAAGATGATTTTGATAGAGCTATTGATCAAAAGATGACATGACTAATCAATTTTCTAAATATAAAAATCATGATATTTTATTTTAATCATTTAATATTTATTAACCTTCAATTATAAATAAACCATTTCTTTACTAAATAAAAATTTTTATTTTATAAAATAATTACAAAGGATTAAATATAGAATTAAATCTACTATTTGAATTAGTTATCAAATTTCACCAAAGTAAACCATAATTTTTATAATTTGAGGTATACTTTAGTAGTGCTAATGTCTAGTGCAATAAAGATATGGTAACTTCAACTAGTAGAGATGAAACCCTATTAACTAGATTCTCTTTTGCTTCCTTTGTTGTACACATAAGATCAATATATTACAGAGTTACTAGAGCATGGATTTCTTTTGACTTTTCACTCTTGAGTGGCTCTCATTTTATTTTGGTTTGTAAGAATGTGGGTAAAAGTGATATGTTAATTAATTTGATTTGAGTTTGAGTGATGAATGTTTCATTCAAGTTTTGGAAGAGCTTGTCAAGCTAGGATTCTTCATAAGCTCTAAGAAACCTTAAAGAAATGCCTTAGGATTTTGATGAACCTTCTTAATGCCTTAGGCTAGTTCAAATTTAATGGAGCTCTTATGGAACCCATTTTTTGGATTACTTTAGGCATGGGGAGTGTAGTTGTGGAGTGAAGGGGTTTGAAATGGCATGGGGGATGTGGAGTCCCTAAGTGGTTAGCAAGATTTGAGGTAGTGAGGTGAGAAGGACTTTCCATAATGAGTGAACCATGATTTGTCACCTTATAGCCATGGCTTTCCTTAACAATGGTTAGCCAAACCAACTTTTGTTCAAGTTGGGTCAAGCTCAAACAAAGCTGAGGGTACTTCCTTAGAAAAAGGTATGAGTTGGACTTTGCTATCTTGGATTTTTTTTTCTTCATTTGGAGCCTTGGTTCACTTGGTTTGGGTTGAATCAGATTCACTAGGGGTTGAATTTACTTGGGTAGGTGTTGAATGATCCAAGAATGAGTAATGCCAAGTTTAGTTGGATTTGGATTTGAGTAGGTTGGGTTTGGCTCAATATAGCATTTTTTATGTAAGTGAGCCAATTGACTAAATTAGGTCTAATGGACTATTTGATTAAGTTCAAATGTTAATTTAGAACATGTAGGAGTGATTTGTTTATTTTAATATGTTTTGATTAGATTTTAACATGATATAGTTCATTTAGGCTCATATTTGTTAGGTTGGGTCTATTGGTCAATTTGGCCAAAATGGATCTAAAGAGATGTTAAGTTATATTCAACAATCAATTTGGAGTAGGTTGGAAGAGTTGGTTTGGTCTAATTTGATTTAATTCAATTTTTATTCAATATGGTTCACTCATGTTTATTTGGGTTGTAATTATGCATGGGTTATGTTAAATTATGTATATAGAGTGATTGTAAGCTTTAAATTGGCTCAATTTGGTTTGAAATGGATTGAATTTGATTTTGGCTCTATAGGGTTCAATTTGGTCAACTGAACTAAATGAACCAATTGAATAAATTGGCCTTTAAATAAACTTTAATGAAGTTCAAATGATGTTCTAAATGGTTTGGACAAGTCAAGTTTCAAATGGTTTTGGTTAAATTTGGGTTCTGTCCCTTTAGGCCCAAATGGATAAAGTTGGGTCAATTAAGCAAATTGGCCAAATTAGACTTCAATTGGGTTTGGTTTAGACATGATTAGTGTTCAGATGTCATTTAGACCCCAAGGTATTTGAAGAATGTATATGATCTTACCTATCATTGTGTGATGAATAAATTAAGAAGGAGACTAATGGCCTTAGTCTATCTTAGATTCACTAGCCAAAGGGATAGCTTATCATCAATGGGGTAATTACTACTAGACTTAAGGGTGACAAATAGAATAGGGATGAAAGGGTGTTATCCTAACTTATGGTAGTTTAGGTCATACCTAAATGAGGTAATAAAGACATTATCCAAATAAGATGTCTATTAGAAAAGGGGTCATAAGGATGTTATCCAATCCCTAAAATGTATGTATCCCATTGATGGTGATGGCCAACCTAGGATGAAAAAATGGGGACTCTCATCTTCCAAAGTAGAACTAACCAAATTAGTAGCTTATTGTAAACTGAATATTATGACTTGACCTAAGGACAACTACAAGGAAAGGGATTGTGGGGTCATTTTCAATCTACACTAGTCTAAGTCATACTTAAATGGGGTCACAATGATATTATCCAAATAGGATGTCTATTGGGAATCTATAAAATGTATTTTTATCCTGTTGATGTGTGATGGCTAAACCATGAAGAAAGAATGGGGACTCATAATAGGATCACCTCAGCCCATTTAGAAAAATAGTCTATAGCTACTAGAATAAATCAATGACCCTTAGAAGAAAGAAGGTTAATTGGACCAACAATATTATTGGTGGCCCGCTCTCGAATGGCCTTGAGGTTGGTTGGATGGTGAATGTTGGTGACCACTCCATGGACCTAATAGTGGTGGCACTAATTTGTAACATCTATGCAATTTGTAATTATCAAGGATAAATAGTATTGAAGTCTTTTAATCTTTGCTTTCATCTACAACATTTATTAGTGTACTCCACACAATCCTGTATGTACCTAAGTCATAGTTTTTCAAGATTCATGTTTGTCTAGACAATATGTTTAAAGGACTAAATAAGCATAAGATAATACTTTTTGCTTAACTTAATGTTCTTGAGATTTTTATCGAGGTAGTTTACCCTCATTCAAATAGTCAATGAAGGGCTACCTCCAATCAACCTCTTCACTATCTTTGGTAAGGGTAAACTCCCTCCAAGAGTTTGTTTGTTGATGAGTTTTGTATTAATAGAAGATAGAACTTGGCAATTATACTCAACTATTGATATGGACTCATTGTCCAGAGAGGGCATCTCATTATTGAGTTTTGCTAAGGCATCCACTATAGAATTTTCTCCTCTTCTATATAAAGTAACCTCTGGAATTTATTTTAATAGCTCCATCATGTACTTGTAGTATTCATGAAGTTTGGGTTTATTAACTATGCATGCTTTGGAAATTTAGTTGGCTTTTGGCTATGAATCCCGTAAGATCTTGGTATTTATGATTCCTGGTGAAGCTAACTCTAGACCATGCATGACTTTGATAATAAATATGAGAATCACAACATCTCTCAACCAGGAGTCAAGAAGACTAATTCAATCCTTACTTTACCTCATAGAATACATTATAGTTCATCTCCTATCTAGGAGGAAGCTACACTATCAAAGTATAACTTCTAATAATGGCTATTCGCATTCCCTTAACTCATGACTTATACATCGAGATCATCATTTAGAGGAATAATCTATGTGGAGAGCTAAGAAGTCAACTAGCAATTTTCCTTTCATGGCATAAAGGGAAATGAAGGTGATGCCAAACTATGATAAGATTATGAACCATCTTGCCAACTATCTATAGCATCTTATGTCATGAGATTTTACACTATATTGACTCTTTAGGTTAGGTTAATATTATGAGAAAGCATATAATATCTTAGTTTATACATCATGAGTATCAGAGCTAGGAAATGCCTCTTAATATGTGAAAATTTTTCTTTTATAAGTGTTAGGTGATGTCTCAAGTAGTATAGTGCATTCTCTTTCACTTCTTCATTAGCTTGGGCCAACAAGGTGCCAAGGGAAGTGACTATGCTACCATGTAAAAAAAATGAGTGGTCGACCCAATATAAGAGCAGCTTGTACTAGAGGTTCATCAAATATTATTTGATGCATTCAAAAGTATGTTGACACTTATCATCCCATTGAAACTTGCCATCCTTTTTGTAGGTGCAGTGAATGGTTGACACCTACTAGAAAATATTGAAACAAAGCATCTTAGATATGTCAACTAATAAATCCAAATTTTCTGAGCAGAACCTTTTTATATGTCTAGGAAACAAAATTAAGAGAATTAAAATAGTAAAAATAAAAGAAATGCTAGAGAAATCCAAAATTTTACTATCTCGAAAGATCTTCATACAAAATAGTTTTTTTTTCTCTAGGAAAATCTATATAATGTAATGAGAACCTTAGGACTTACAAAATGTAAAAGTGCTTCCCCAGAGGTCCTCAAAAGATAAAAAAGTCCTATTTAAAAATCCTTCTTTTTATATGGTTGGAGTGGGTCATTACATATGATAAGTACACATAAGAGAATGAACTTGCCAACTTGAGGTGAACACCTAGTTGTGAGTGGCAAGTTTTCTAGTTGAATTTCTCTGGTGATGAGTTATTTGATGTATTTTAGACATTTGATCATCTACATATTTAGGCTACCTTTCATATTAAGAGCAAGTTACAAAACTTCAATTGCATAACTTAGTTGCTCTTTTGTCTATTGGTCTAATTAGAGGTGTTTCTTCATCCTTGTGTCTGGCTTCTATGTCTTATCTTTATTTTAAGAATTTCTTCCCCACTTGCCATATGTGTGGTGAGTCATTGATAATGAGTGGCACACTTGTGTAGGTTCAATTTCATTTGATGATTACTCGTAGTGAGTACTTGGCAAGTCTACTTTTATATTTGGATATATAATTAGCTCCTTAATTTTTCTTCTTCCTGTAAAGGTGATTCACAAAAAGAATAGAAAAACAAAAAAATAATTATCTATCAATATTTAATAGATCATAAAAAGGATGTTCTATCATCAATAATGCCACATCACCTTTGACTTCATTCTTTTCTTTAGCATTTTTCTAGCATCCCAAGCTTTATAAAGAACCTTAGTCTTGGGTTCTTCATCCTTTATGCTACTTGTCACAAAATTGATATGACTCTTCTTTGTTGAGTCTTCCTTCATAAGAGAATCAAAATCACTCATCAAAGACTTTAAGAGGCTTCACAGTGATATGGATCCTTCTGAGCTTCAGGCAGGTCTTTGAAAGAAGATAAAAATGCAAAGAAATTAGTAGAAGTTGAGTATGTTTCTCTAGTTGAGATGAGTACTTCGATTACCCCCACTCGAGTTGATGTTATAGCTCTAGCCAAGAGCAATGATGGAGACTCACACGATAGGCAAGTGCACCTTTTTTCTAATCAAGAGAAATGTACATGCCATGGTAGAGCTAGATAGAGGTGATGGTAAATGTTCAAGAGGTGGAGAAAGAACCTAGTTCTACAAAGAAAAGTCATGGTAAGCAGATTGATGAGAACCACTATCATGGAAAATGTGGTGGAGAAATATCTCAATGAGGTAGGCTCATTATTGTTTGACAACATAGTTTACCTTAATATCATCTTAATGTTTGTTGTTATTATAGCTTAATGTGATGAGTGTTCAGCATCATTTTTGACTTGATTTCCTAATTTAAATCTTTTATCTTTATTTGATGAAATCATTTTTATCATATATGGGTGACTTCGGCTCTTCTATGTATTGACTTGGAGGCCACGAGTTTGCCCTTGGGAGAGGACCCCCATCACTGGGAGTGATACTTGTGACATTAGCTCTATCATCTACTAGGGGGACTAGCATCACTTCAATGGATATCCAAGAAATTTTTTGAGTTTTCCTCCTTTGGCTTTCTAAGATAATGATAAGTTTGAGAGAAATAAGTCCTCTTGCATAGAGGGGTGAGATATTAAAAGAGAAACTCAAGTGCTCTTTTGTTGTGTGAGCTCATTTCCTTGAAGAGGAAAGTCACTCTATTAGAGGAAGGTGCAAACTTGTCAAGGTAGGAGTTGAGTGAGTTGTGGATGATGCTGGAAGTCGAGTCGCAGCTAAGTCAAGCCATGTAGGTGGAGTCCCAAAGGAGGCTGGTGGCCATGGAAGTTGAGTTGGTTTCACTTCGATGCTCCATTGGGTTGAGCGAATCTTCTCTTTTATTTTGAGTGTGGGGTACAAACTTCATATTTGATTATCTATGTAATAAATGTGCACTCACCAAGAAATGGCATTTAGACTTCACTATTAAAAAATTTAAAAGTGATGTAAGAAAGGGAATGAGTGTGTTATAATTATTACTTTTATTGTAAAAGGTTTTATGAAAGAAATACTCATATCTTCTTACTCATCTTTTTACATCAAGTAATTTATATACATGTTGTTAATGTGAGCATATGTCTTTGATTATCTTTGTCCCAACTTGCACTACTTAAGATTTACATGAGATCTCATAATGATTTCTCTATTAATGTTTGATATGATGTCCATATTACTGAGCTCTCATTAATGTGCCTAGAAATTGCCTTTTATCAAGGTTAGTAAATCTTTATTACTTTATATTTCAATTTTGACAAAGTGATTTTTCTTTCATGTGAGCTATTTTTATACCTTCCACCTAAGTGAGTCATCTCCTTTTTCAGTATGGTGATGGTGGCTTTGAAGAAGGTAGTGATTGTATTAAGGAAAATTGAAGCTAAAGAATTGCCCAACTTCCAATCTTGAGTTACATCATTCATTTTTCATGGTTATTTTCATGGTTTCTCAAACTTCTTGGTGCGAGTAGCTGATGAGGATGAGCAATTCAATTATATGATATCAGATGAATTATGTATCCATTTATAATTTCAAGTGTGGGTTTCATCTTCCTCTTCCCAATGAATGGGTGGAGATTTTGTATTTTTAGAGTGGTGCATACCCATGTTTTGCCAAACTTGGTGGTGAGTATTACTATTTATATTATTTCTCTAAGTAAAGTGTTTGGCTTGGAGTTTACCTCTCTTATGCCATGTTTTCTCCATGAATGATCATTAGGATAGCATTATTCAATACTCAGTGATTTCATTGCTGATCCATGGCCTATCAAATAAGGTAAAAAAAAAGTGTTCAAATTTATGCTTTCTTAAGAGTTTGGTTGGGTGGCTAATGGTAACCATCCCTATTCCCTTCCATATGAGCAAAATGATGGTTCCTAAGGTGAAGGAAGTTTTGAGGAAAGTGATGAGTAGGACTTTTAATATTCATCACTTTCTCCATTATGGCAAAGTCCATGGTCTTCTTTATGGAAAGTGTTTTATCATTTGGCAAATTTCATGTCAGTCGTTGACTTGTATGTTTTTATTTCTATACTCTCCTATTTGTAGGGGATGATGCTTCTACACCACTTCCCATTAATCCCTTAGTTGTTTAATTCTCTTGAAGAGAGAGAGAGCTAGTAGCAAGTTGACTTTAATTGAAGCTACTAATGAGATAGGATTGAGTTCAACTTCCCTAAATTCCCAAAAAGAGAGCATGAATTATACTCATTGCGGTTTCCCAAAAAGAGAAGCAAGGTGGGTAAGGAGCTAGAGGAGGAATATGTCGTCAGTAATTTTACTTAAAACTTGACCAAGTTGATGAGTAAATCCTTCAAGCTTAGGTGGAGAATCTTTTCTAAAAGTTAGATTCACTCCTCAAAGATACTCCCAATGAGTGACTGCCTTTTACTATAATGACCAACCAAGCCACTGCATGGTAGTCAACTTGGGAGATCTACAAAAAATTCATTCTCAAGAGGAAAGACTTATCTACAAAGAGGATAGAGCTTGTGACCATATAGGTGAGCTTTAGTCATCTGATGCCAGATTCTCCAAGCTTTAGGAGGAGGTGATGCAATAACAAGAAATGAGGATGGGTAATTCGAGTCGACTCGACGTTGAGGCAAATAAAGTGTTCGAGAGGTCTCTCACCATACTAAGAAATTTCAAAGGAAGGAAGTTGAGTTTTCTGGCTTTCTTGATTCTGATGAGTATGCTAACTTATTTCAAAAAAAAAATATAAGGTAGGTGTCAACTTTATTATTGCTAAATTGGTGAAGCATGGCCAATTAGAACCAAGTTCCTAGATTTTCTAACGTACTCTCCCTAACATAATTAGACTCAAATGAGGGGATGATGAGGGGAGCACTAGCTAGCTTCTTTTCCTTCTTTTTTATTTATTCTTTTTCTAAGAATCGAGAAAAAAATTACCTCATTTTTTATACATTTTTTGGAAGTGGCTACTAAATAAAGTCTTGGTCATACTTGCCATTATGTACTCACTTAAAGAATATGAGTGTTAGCTGTAAGTTATTAGTTTTTTATTTATAGATTTGATTTCATGTGGTGTCAATCTTTTTAGTTAATATTCCCCATCTCTCTGAATGTCTTATACTCTAGTTGTCAACCATGGAGAGTTAGTCTTTTGTTATTAGTCACCAACCTCTCAAGGTGTTAGTCTTTTACTTGAGTCATCAACCATGAGGAGTTGGTCTTTTTAGTTTTTAAACACTAACTTCTTAAAGTGTTGGTCTTACACTTAAGTCACCAACCATGAGTAGTTGGTCTTGTAGTTAAAGTCACGACTTTCAAGGTGTTGGTCTTATACTTGAGTTGCCAACTATTGGGATTTAGTCTCTTTGTATTCTTTTTAATAATCTCTAAACCCCATCATGGCTCTAACCTAGTTTTAATACAAATTATATTTTGAAATTTAAAATAAATTCTTAATTACTCTAGTAAAATAAAGGTTAGCAAACACACATACACATAATAAATAAAATCCATAAACTCGAGCTTAGCACCACTGAGAATCCAAGCCCACCTATCCTGATGAGTTATGCTTGTGATATATATAATACCTCCAAGCAAAATTCATTAGCTTTTAATTTAATAATAGCATCCCCATTTTACAGAGCAAAACACCCTATAGAATGCAACATTAATCTAATAATGCCCTAACATCTAGTTTATGAGCATACACCCTAACAATCAGTTTAAAATATTACATCATAAAATAGAAAATCAATCCAAAATAAAGCATTATTCTACATAATTCTAGTATGAGTGTCTTATTAATCTAGAGTGTGTGCAAAGGTTGGTGTGGTGAGACAAAACTAAGCTTTAAATGTTTATTTATAACCTAAGTGAAGAGTTTAATTTATTAGCAAAGATGGTTTCAATTTAAGTGATTAATAGCTAAGTATAAATCTTATATTATACAATTAATTTGGATTCAAGTTGAGCTTAATTTTTTTAAAGAGCATGAAAAGTTGTGGATTATGCATGAGGTGAAACCTATTTCTTTTCAACTTCCTACTCTTAATTTAAAACTAAAGTGGTAATTTTTATGGCATTTTAATCATCATAATGAAGCATTAAATTTTAATTAAATCTTACATTTGAATCAAGTCTAAATGGTATTATAATTATGTGAAAGACATCTTAGGATTAAAAGGAATTAGATATGATTCTCATTATAACACTTATCCAATTTTCTACAACACTTTAAATATTTTTCTTTTACTCATTGACTTGTTGACTTCCACTAAGATGGGGAATGCATATTTATTCTATCTTCTTAATCATACTAGAACACTCCTCTCTCAAGTTTGCTTTAAAATTTCTCATATTTGGCATGAAGGAAATGCCTGTGCAAATTTTCTAGCTAATCTAGGTGCTAAATTAAATGTTCTCACGTTTTATAATCATCTTAATTTACCTAAACAATTGAGAGGCTTGGTTAATTTGGATAACACTGGATTATCTTATCTTATAAATTAATTTTGCTTCATGTTTTTAAGTTTTCTATGTATTTCTCTGTGTTCATTTTCATTTTGTAGCATTCCTCTGTTTGGTTCACTCTAGTGTCTGCTTTGTGTTGTAATATTTGAGAGATATCTTTGAGGTGGTGGCTGGCTATTTATCCTCTATTGTTGGAGAGGTGTCCTCATTGGCTGACTATTTTATTTAGGGATCTGAATGTCAACAATTTCTTCAAGTGCTTCCTTGAACTTGTGGTGGCCTCCTTTTGGGTTATGCCTCTACTTGATTTTGACTTTTTCCTTTTCTTAATTGGCACTAGTATTGCCTCTAGTTTTGGCTGGCCTTTTCCTTACTTAGGATGGTTTTTCTACTACTATTTTTGGGCTTGATGGGTGCTATTATTTGCTACTACCCTCTACCTGGCTATCTTGGATGGCTATTTTTTTATGGCTACTATTGATCTTTTTACTCTCGAGTTTGTGGCCTTTTGGTGGTTTTTGTCTTCTCATCATTTTTAGGCTTAGTGGCTTTTGTTTGTTGGTTTCTCTCTTTACCTTATGGCTAGAAGGGTGCTTTGATGGTTTTTCTTTGTTTTGGTTTTGTCCTTATGGTGGCTGTTTGTTGGTTGTTGATTCTAGTAATTTGCTCAGTTGGGTGGTTGCTATTTTTTCCTTGAGTGCAATTAGCTTGGTCTATTATTTTGGCTAAGGATTTAGACTACTTTTGGTTTCTCTGGCTCCCTTTGTTTCTTGTGTCTTGCCTCTTGGTTGGTAGGGTGGGCTTGGTTGTTTTCTCGACTACTCTTGGTGGTGATTTTCTAGTGTTTTCTGGATGCCCCTTTGGTCTCCTCATGGGTTCTTTTTCCTCTCTCTGATCTGCTATTTTCTTGTAGCTGTCTTTCTGTTTCTGATGGATGTGTTGCGACTACCTTTTTTATTTCTTGCCTCTACTGTCTGGGTTGGACTGGTGGCTGCTGTTAGTGTTACCTTGTTCTCTGATCTGGTTTGGAATTGTTGGTTTATTAGTGTTAGTTGTAGGTTGTTGTTTTGGTTTTGGGCTGTTGCTTGTGGTTGTCTAGTGACACTAGTGGGTTTGCTTCCTATCCATGGTGGCTTTTCTTTCTAGGTGAAATGTTGGTAGCTGCTCTTCCATTACTAAAAATACAATATACAAAATCCATTGGAAATAATTTTAGATTATTATCCTCGGAAATATCTTTACAATGCATTTTACTTTATATTTTTATGATTTTTCTAGCATTAGTTATGTTATTTTGAAGTTTCCATGATTATCCATTAATTAAATAGCCTAATTAAATGACTAATCCCATCGACGCCACGTGGAGGTTGATGCAGCGCGCGCTTTCCATGTGGAGTGATGGGAGAGGCCATTTTAAGTTATCACATCGTAGTGCCGCATCAGCAATGGTGCTACGTGCTTTCTTCTCATCTGTTAGATCAGAGATCAGACAGCTGAGATGAAGCCCACGATATTAATAGCATAAATCAAATAATCCTTTGCATCTCAATCATGATTGTCCATCCAAAATGCATGTATGGATAGCCCATGATCCTTCTCTAAGCTCGCCTGTAAGAGATGGCCACCGTCCATCTTCTAGGGTAATATCTGAGCTTGATTAAGCACAGATTGAACTCAAACTCAACCCACACCATCATCATGCAAGGGGATGAAGACCTAACGATCCATACTTGTGGTGAGACTTTCCTTCACAAAAGACCAAAGAAAATTTAAATTATGCTCAGTTTTGAATAGTACCTTTCCATAGGCTATC
This sequence comes from Cymbidium sinense, assembly GCA_021442155.1. Taxonomy (NCBI): domain Eukaryota; kingdom Viridiplantae; phylum Streptophyta; class Magnoliopsida; order Asparagales; family Orchidaceae; genus Cymbidium; species Cymbidium sinense. The sequence continues at coordinate 162,396 of JAKCPB010000274.1, read as the reverse complement.
ACTAGCACTTGAATCCATCGAGGTAGCTTCGTCTAGTGGAGACAAAGCTCTGTTGAAAGTTTCAAGCCTTGGGATGAAGTGGATCTTCCTATGGACCAAGCTTACCTTCAAATCCTTGCAGCCTTGATCGAAGTCCCACCTCCCTTGCCTTGTGAACTTGGGAAAATGTTTGGATCAACTCGATTGACTCCTCTGAAGATGCTTGCAAGAGGAATTGAGCTGATTTTGTGTATTGAGTAAGTTGAAAAAGTGGTGGAGCTCCCCTATTTTTGATTTGAAGAAATCGAGAAAAGGAAAATTGGGGATGGCTCTAGGATGCTTAGGGAGACTTGCCAATACTTGCTCTGAATTCCCTAAGCTCAATCGAGTGTGTGTCCTGGATTCAAGTGGAATTATGGGGAGTATATTTCCCACTAGGTGAATCAGACGGTCATGAGTGCTTATGCAATTTTGATCATATTCACCTCCTTGAGTGAGTTTGTTAGGCCATTTAGGGTGGCATGGCATTCAATTTGTCTAGAGAGAGGTAGTGGAAGAATTCCATGTGCTTGAAATGGGTGGAGGAATGATTCCCATGTGCTCATGTCAAGTGAGGTGCTCAATTTTGACCTTGGATTTGGTTTGGCTGACCCAAACCCAATGGGTCATGCGCACCATGTCCATTAGTGACCATTTGGTCTATTAAGAGGATCCAAGTGTCCATGAAAAGGAATTGACCAAATTCCAAGTGGTTTTGATTTTAGGTTACCCTATGGCCTAGAGGTAAAATTGTCATTTGACTTCAATTTTAATTTTAATATGTTTGGTATGATTGAAAAATGGGTTGGGCCAAGTTTCAATAAATTTGGAGTTGGTTTGATGTGATTTGGTTCATGTTGACTCATTTAGGTCAAAATGGGTCAACTTAAGTCAAGTTGACCAATTGGTCAAATTGGGTCAAACCAAGGGTTGGGTCAAGTTCATATGACCATTTGAAATGTTTTGGTAACTTTGGTTTGGTTCAATTTGGTTTATATTTGGATTTGGTTTATTTGATTTCATTTTGGTCAAATGGGTCAAGTTAACCAATTTGACCCATTTGACCTATTTGGGTTAGGTCATTAGTTGGTCTATGTTTGGTTGATCATTTGAAGTGGATTGGTGTCTTTTTTTCCAACCAATTTGGTTTATATTTGGATTTAACTCAATTTGACATGTTAGGTCAAGTTGGATTCAAGGTCAGTTGGGCTAGGTTGGGTCTAGTTGGCCAATTGAGGCTTTGGTCAAGTTCAACAAGTGATTTGGAATGAACTTGACCCATTGGTTTCAATCAATTTGGCTTAGATCAAGTTTTGACACATTTTGACTTTTTTAGGTCAAGTTGGGTCAACTTGGGTCAAGTGGCCAATTGGGCTAGGTTAGGCTCAAATGATGACTTGGTCAAGTTCAAACATTGATCATGAATGAGTTTTGATCAATGGTTTCAATCAATTTGGCCTATGGTGAATTTTGGCTAGTTTAGATTTCATTTGGTCAAATATTGACTTGGTCAACCATTAGGTTTGACTTAGTTTGACCCAATTTTGAGTGATTGATCATCTTATGATGATTGTTGCTCATAATGTGAGGCTTAGGTGGGCTTAGTTCAATCTAATTTGGTTAGGATTAGAATTTGTCTCATAAGGATACTTACACTTTAGGTCAAGTGAGCCTAAGTGAGTCAAACAACTTGGTCAAAGCTTGATTTGAGTTTGATTGAACTCACATATGGACTTATGATTGAAATATAAATCCATTTGCAAGAGATTTGAAGTAGAATGGGTTTTGATTCATTTGACAATTTCAAGTTCAATGGGGTGAACATGAGTTTGACTTTGGTTTGATTTTTGAATTTCATTTTGGTTCAGTGATTGAAGTTTATGTTTATATTTTGATTCAAGATTGTAGGATTGATTAAATCATGAAGAAAAATCAAGGGTTTAGCTTAATTTGAATTTGATTTGGTTAAGTTCAAGAATTTGATTTGAAAGGCTTAGGTTGAATTTTGGTTGAAATTGGATTTGGTTTTGGATATTTGATTGAAGTTTGTGTTTATATTTGGATTCATGATTGTAGGATTGATTGAATCAAAAAAAAATAAAGAGTTTGGTTTTGAATTTGATTTGGCTAAGTTCAAGAATTTGACTTGAAAGGCTTAAGTTGAATTTTGATTGAATTTGAGTTTAAGTTTTGAATTGATTTTTGGATTGATGATTATATTTCATTTATATTTGAAAATATAAATGAGAATATAAATGGGTTATGAGAAAATTTCTTGAATTTGATTTGATTTGGATTTGATTTGAGTTAAGTCCATAAAGTAGAATCCAAGGGACTTAGAAAAATATTTTGGAATTTGTAATTCAATCATGGGTTTCAATCATTTGAAATTGATTCATGATTTGAGAAAAATACATTGAATTGATTCAAGGTTTAATTTGAAATTGGTTTGATATGAGTTTGAAGTTTAGCTTGAAAGAAGGAAGTGATGACTTGGTTCAAGCTATAGGGTAGGCAAATTTACCTAACACCCCTAAGGCATGACCAATTCCTATAGCTAACTCTTCTAAGTCTCTAGGGCTAGGTTGAGTGTTCACCAAATTATTAGAAGTGTCTTAAGACTAACAAACTCTTAATGTCTAAGAGGAGTCTTATGTCTAAGATGGAGGGGTTGAGAGCTCATTCTAAAAATGAGATTAACAAAGGGCCCCTAATAGGTGTGGTGTGACTGACAAGGTACACCACATGTATTGGTGTTGATTAAGACGATCAACAACACCAAATGATCAAAAGCACAAACATAAATGATCTACTCCTAACCCAAGGTGTAGAAGGAATCCAGAGCTTAGGGCAAGGTGACTCTACTCATGTCACAAACATAAGAGAGTTAAGGGGGAATCCACTAGGGATTGAATATGTGAACCTTTCACTAGGGAAGTAGGTTCAAGTCATCCACAAAAGGATGAGAGGTTGAATTTGATTTGAGTCTCACTGAGGAGAAAATTTGAGTTGGTTTGTTTAGTTATGTTTTCATTAATTTGATTTGATTGACTCCACTAGGAGAGGTTGATTGGATTTGTTTTGTTGAATTTGTTCTGTTTGTTGTTTGACTCCACTAAGGGAGGAGGGTTGAATTTGTTTTAGATTTTTATAATTTGAATTTTAAGATGGGCCCTGTTGGTTTACAATGGATCGCACTTAGTAGGAGCCATAGAGACCTAGACCTAACTCAGATGTACCAATCCAAAGGGGTAGTCTACTAACACATAGTAGGACTAGTCAACCAAAGGGGTGCCTTTCGATATGCAATAATTGTACTAGGAAGAAAGCATAGTAGATTTACATCCTCCAAAGTAGGGACCAGTTGCTGGGGTGATCTATTGGCAAGGCAATAGATTGAACTTGGCCTAGGGCTGACTATTGAGTGAATTCCTCTGGGGGACTTAAATCAGCTCAAAGATAGTTAAGATTAATTTTATCTTTTTAGTTTATTTCTGAATGGATCTCATCGATTTATGATGGAATGCACTGAGTAGGGGCCATAGAGGCCTAGACCTAACTCACTACCAATCCAAAGGAAGTAGTCTACCAACCACAAGGTAGGACTATCCAACCAAAGGGGTGCCTTTTGGTGTATAGCAGCTATACTAGGAAGAAAGTATAGTAGACTTATATCCTCCAAAGTAGGGATCAATTATCAGGGTGATCCATTGGCAAAGCAACAAATCAAAACCCAACCTAGGGCTGACTATTTAGTGAATGTCGCTGGGGGGCTTAAATCAACTTGAAGGTAGTCAAGATTAATTTTATTTTTAGTTTTGTTTTTGATGGATCCCATTAGTGGCCACATCAAGTGGTTGTAAGTCAAGAAGAGTCAAAGATGTTTATCCTTTCTTGTGGTGGTAAACTCGTATGTCCCCTTCCTGCTTAGATTTAGGTCCTTCTAGCTTGTGCTAAATCTTCCTAGATTTAGGGTCTGAGGTTGCTTATTTCCTTTGGGCTACGAGTAGGGGCCATGGTGGCCTTGATCTAACATAGATTTACCAATCCAAAGGGAGTAGTTTCCCAGCCGAGGGGAGAATTATCTGACCAAAGGAATGCCTTTTGGTTTGCAATGGTCAATTCAAGGGAAGAAAGCAGGGGACTTACATCTTTCACTATAAAAGACCATTGGGGTGATCAGTTGCTTTCGATAACAAATCGAACTCGACCTAGGGCTGCCCATCAATTTGCGACAATCATGCTAGAAAGATAGTATAGTAGACTTACATCTTCCAAAGAAGAATGACCTGGATAACTGACTATATAGAGAGAGAGTGCCAATTGGACTTATCTCAACTCAGGTAGCAAGAAAATCCTATAAGGAGTTCTGCTGACACTGCCCTAAAGAAAGGATGCCTGCCTGGGAAAAGGGGCCCTTTGGGGGCTTGAATTCCTAATCGACAAGCAAATATTTTTCATTTATTTGTTTAGTTATTATGGGCCCTATTGGTTTGCGAGGGATCAAACTAAGAAGGAGCTTATATAAGTCTAGAACTATCCTAGATTTATTGAACCAAGGGAAAATTTTTGCATCCGTTGAACAAATTTGTCAACCACAAGAGTGGCTACCAGGAAAGGGGAACTTTCTAATCTGAAAGTAACTCGAGTAGTGTCTAAATTGGGTCTCAAAAGATGTGATCCAAATAGAGTGCCCGTAGGGAATGGGGCTACTAAGGGATTAATCCAAAACACTAGAGAAGATGACATGACTAATCATATATCAAATAGGTATTTGGTGATCAATCTCAAGGAGAAAGCGTGGGGACTCACATCTACCAAGAGTGGTGTATCCACCAGGTGAGTCGCATATAGAACATCAACCAACCTAAGGTGCCAATCAGAATAATCGCAGGAAGAAAGCTCATGGGCTCACATCCTCCTATAGCAAAATTGATTAATAGGATAGTCTATCTTTGACTTGATAAGTGCCATCCGACCTAGGGCAACTACTGATTGAATGTTGCTAGAGAGCTTATATCGACTCAAATGTAGTCAAAAGGAAAGGAGCCTCTGGGGGACTTATCCTAAACCTCAAATATACTCGACCTAGTTAGATCATGATGATTAGTTCAAGAAGAAAGTGTTGCGACTCACATCTTCTTAAACAAAATCAACACGAGGTAGCTTGCTGGCTAGGTAGTGAAGTCTACCATACTAACAAGGCACTCATTTATTTACAATGGTCAAGTTATGAAGAAAGCATAGGGACTGACATCTTCCAAATAAGTGACCACTGGGATAATATACTAGCAAGGTAGCATGTAGACCCGACCTAGAGTAGCTAATAAGTGAGTGCCACAAAGGTTTGCTCTCACATCAAAATAGCTCGAGATAAAAGATATGTGTTTGTTTTTGTGCTTATGTTAAAGGAAATAGGATGCCTCTTAGGTTCTCTCACACCTACCCTAAACACACTTGGGGAATATAATATAATGGTGCCATGGATGGCAACCGAGAATTCTAACTAAGAAAGGATGCCCCTCGAGTTCTCTTACACCTAACTTAGTTATGTTAATCAAAATATGATGCCTCTTGGGTTCTCTCATACCTATTCAAATAGAACTGGGAGATTGTGTTTGTGTTGTGAAAGAGGGATAAGATACCTTTGAGACTCTTACACCTATCCTAGACACGTCATGGCGGATTCGCAAGACAAGAAAATAATGCTTTGAAAGAAGAGAAGATTTTGATGAAATGGAATCAAATTTTTATACTTTTGTTGATAATTATTTTCAAACATGTTTTATGGGTAATATTTTTTTTAAATAGAGCCCATTAATTAGAAGCATCAGGTGTTTCCCTTTACAATCAATGAGCTGATAAGATCCTCCTTGGTAGGCCTTCTCTATGACATAGGGGCCTTCCCAAGTGGGTTCAAACTTGCCTCCCATCTTTTGATGGGCAACAATTGGTCTCCTTAGGACTAACACAAGCTCTCCTACTTGGAAAGACCTAGGGCAGACTACCTTGTTATGAGCTTGAATCATTTTGGCCTTGCACAACTTAAGGTTCTAGCACGCCCGTAGGCAACTCTCCTCCAAACCTTCGAGCTCTTCTAACCGTAACTTTACATTTCTGTAGTGATCTTGCTACCTAATGTTACCCTTAGTGATGGGAGTTGAAATTTTAAAGGTAGAATGGCTTTAGACCCATACATGAAGGAAAATGTGGTAGATTGAGTTGGAGTTTGGTATGTGGTGTGGTAGGCCCCCAAGGCTTCAACCAACTGCTCATTCCACTACCGCTTGTTGTCATCAAGAGTCTTCTTAAGTATTTGGATGAGAGTTTTGTTGAATGCTTTTGCTAATACATTTTCTCTGGGGTAGTAGATGGTGTACTATCTCTAATCTATACTATGTCTTCTAGCAAAGCTGTTGATCTTAGTGCTTTTGAATGCAATACCATTATCGGATTTAATTTTTTGAGGCACTCAACCTATATAATATATTGTTCTTGAAAACTAAGCGCATGCTAGCGTGACCTCGAGTGTGATTGCCTCCAACTTGGAAAAGTAATCAAGATGAATCGATGACCCTTGGAAGAAGGAGGATCTGTAGGACCCATAATGTCGGTACCCCAACACTCAAATGGCCATAATGCCAATGTAGGGTGTAGAATTTTAGGTAGTTAATGTAGGACCACCCCATGTACCTGACACTGATGGCATCTCCTAGCTACATCCATGCAGTCTATAATCATCAAAGGCTAGTAGTATCAAAGTCTCTTTACCTAAACAACATAACCATATTAGATCAAAGGACCATGATCAACAGAGCAGGGAGAGAGCTCTGTTTCACCTAATGGGCTAGTGACTTTTCTTGAGGTAGTTTGCCAGTGTTCAAGTAGTCTATGAACAGTTTCCTTCAAACTAGCTCCTTGTCCTTATAGGCAACGACAACCTCCCCTTCAAGAGAAAGTCTCTCGATGAGTTCAGCATCAATAAGGGATAGGACTTGTCTATTTTATACCCTTATTAGAATGGGCTCATCTTCCGGACATGCCAATTCTTCAGAAAGTTTGGCCAAAGCATTTGCTACTGTATTCTATGCTCGAGGAACTTTGTAGATGGTGACTTCAAGGATTTGGGCCAATAGCTTCATGGTATACTCATGGTAATGATGAAGCTTGGGTTTGAGAATCTTGTAGGACCTAGCAATCTGATTGATGACTAATTGAGAGTCCCCATAGATATTGATGCTCTTGACACACACTATAATGGCTAACTCCAAACTGGAAATCAAAGACTCATACTCGGCTTCATTATTGGTGCAGGGATTGGAAAGATAGTATGAGAATTTCATCACATCACTTAAGAGAACTATTCCACCGCCATTCTTGGAAGAGATCATGGTGCTTCCTTTATGAAAAGAAGCTACACCATCAAAATACATCTCCCATTGGTTGTCAACCTACCTAAGTTCATGATTTGTTAATTAGGAGATCACACTCGGAGAATTAGCAAGGGTGTGTAACAAATCACCTAGTGATTGTTCTTTTATTGCGTGGAGTAGTACGAATGTGATATCAAATTATGAGAGAATCATGGACCATCGTGCCAAACATCTAGATAGCATTGGTCATGTCATAAGATACAGTGATTGGTAGAAATCAAGTTCATCTTGAGAAAGCATATAATGTTGTAGCTTTTGGGAGGCAAAGATCAAATCTAGGCAATGTTTCTCAATAGGTGGATAGTTCATCGTGAATCAAATGATGAGGAAGTAGAGCACTCTCCTTCCCTTTATCATTGGATTGGGCCAACAAAGTGCTAAGAGAGTTGTCCAATGCAGTAGTGTAGAAGATGAGTGGCCTGCCTAGGATAAGGGCTAATAGAACTGGAGGCTTCACCAAATACTGCTTGATAGCTTCAAAGGTCTGCTAGCACTTGTCATCCCACTTGAACTTGGCATCCTTTTTGACAAGTGCTAAGAATAGCTTGCATCTCCCCGATAGGTTGGAAATAAAGCATCTTAGATACCAACCATCCTTGGAAAGATCTGAGTTGAGTTAAACTCTTAAGAGGTGGCATTTCTAAGATAGCTTTGATCTTTTCTAGATTTATTTCTATTCCATGGTGTTAGACAACAACAACAACAACAACAACAACAACAAGCCTTAATCCCACTAGGTGGGGTCGGCTACATGAATCCTTCGTCTCCATTGTGTCCTATGATGTCAAATTCTCATTTAATTCGAGTATACTAAGATCATTTTTATACATCTTAACCAAGTCTTTTAGGTCTACCTCTACCTTTCTTAACATAAGGAAAATCTAACTCATCTACTCTTCTAGTAAGTCATCGACCGACGCTTTATGTGGCCAAACCATCTAAGCGACTCTCTAATCTTATCTACCACCTGAGCTACTCCAACTTTTTCCAACATACTATTTTGCATTCTATCTCTAAGGGTAAAGCCACTCATCCACATGAGCATCCTCATCTCTAACACTTAGTCTTATGTTTCTTTTATTGGCCAACATTCGCACCATAAGTCATTGCGTGTCTTACCACCATCTTATAAAATTTTCCTTAAGTTTAAGTGGAACTTTTCTATCACATAATAGGCTAGATGCATTCCTCCACTTCAACCATCCAACTTGAATTCTACTAATAATATCTCCATCTATTTCACCATCATTTTGAACAATGGAGCCTAAATATCTGAATCGCGCACTCTTATTAATGACTTGATCACCTAAAGTCACAACACTACCACTAAAACTTCTACAACTAAAATTACACTCCATATATTCGCTTTTAGATCTAAAACAAAAACCTTTAGACTCTAAAGTTGACCTCCATAATTCAAGTTTTGTTGGACTCCCTCTCTTATCAACAAGAAGAATGCCATCAAAAAGCATACACCAGGGTACATCTTCTTGTAAATGCCTCGTAAGAACATCCATAACTAAAGTAAAAAAGATAAGGGCTTAATGTTGATCCTTGATGTAATGCAACCAAATAGGAAAATAGTTTGTCAATCCTCCTGTTTTGACACTCTAGTATATATATATCCTTAATGACTTGAATATAACCAATATTAACTTCTTTCTATTCTAGTCTCCAAAGAACATCTCTTGAGACTTTATCATAAGCTTTTCTAAATCAATAAATATCATATGTAGATCCTTTTATTTTCTATGCTTCTCCATCAAACCTCTTAACAAATGTATAGCATCCATAGTAGATCTACCCGGCATGAAACCAAACTGACAGTGAGAAACTTCTATATCACATCGTAACCTATGCTCACTACTCTCCCATAATTTTAATGTATGGCACATTAACTTAATTCCTCTATAATTTGCACAATCTTGTGCATCACCTTTATTCTTAAATATAGAACTAACAAACTCTTTGTCCACTCATCCGCATCTTTTAGTCTTTAAAATAACATTAAAAGTTTTGTAAGCCAAGAAATTCCTTGATCTCCTAAACATTTCCACACTTCTATTGGAATATTATCCTCCTCCATATTTCATTTTCTTTAAAGCTTCACTAACTTCGATTTACTAATACGATAAAATGAAATTCTATTTTTGTTTAGGTATTAAGGTTGCTAAAATCAATCGTACTTTCAGATCCTTCATTGAAAAGTTTATTAAAATACCTCATCCACCTATTTTCAATATCTTTTCTAAGAAAAGCACTTTATTATTTTCATCCTTAATACTCCTCACTTGAACTATGTCTTTACTTCTCCTATCTCTTTGGTTGGCTAACTTATACATACATCTTTCACCTTCTTTGGTATCTAATCTATTGTATAAATTGCTAAAAGCTAAATTTTTTTGCATCATATATTGCTTTCTTAGAATCTCTACAGCCATTTTATATCTTTCCCAATTCTTTGAGTTTTACATCTAAACCAAGTTTTATAACAATGCTTTATTTCTTATCTTTTCTTGCACACTCGACTCCACCACCAACTATTCTTATTAAAAGAAGCTTTTCCTTTTGATTCCCAAGCACATCTTTAGCAACTTGTTTAATAGCACTTGATATTTTTTTCCCACATAACATTCCTTATGAACATCCCAAACTTTAATTTCTTGTAGCTTGCTCTTAAAATATTTTTATTTGTGTTCTTTAAGTGTCCCCATCTAATCCTAGGACAATAATTAAGTTTATTTTTTTCTTACAACCTTTCATCTTAAAATCTAAAACTAATATGTTGGGTACTTAAAATTTCACTTGAATGACCTTACAATCTTTACAATCTAAACGATCTATTTTTCTTATCAAAAAATAATCAATCTTTGTTTTACTAGATCCATTTTTATAAGTAATAATATGTTCATCTCTTTTCTTAAATAAAGTATTAGCAACTATAAAATCATAAGCTAAGGAAAAATCTAATATAGTCCTACCTTCTTCATTAGTCACTCCATGGTGTTAGACAACAAACCCAAGAAATTTTCCTGAAGCTACTCCAAATGCACACTTCAGGGATTGATTTTGAGGTTATATTATCTTAATCATTTGAAACTACTCTTAAGTCAAAGAGATTGTCTTCCTTTTCTCTGCTCTTGACTACTAGATCATCAACATAGCACTCAATATGATGATGGATGAGTTCATTGAAGATTTGAGTCATGGCCCATTGGTATGTAGCACCATCATTTTGAAGGCCGAAAGGCATGACCTTATAACAATAGATTCTGATCGGGCAATGCAAGGCGCAAGGTTCAAAAGCAAGTTCTTTCATCCTATCTTAATTTGGTTGATGGTTGTATCCAGATGACCCATCCATGATGGAGAAAATAGCATGAGATGAGGCAATGCCCACCATTAATTGTGGTATAGGAAGAGAAAACTCATCCTTAGGGCATGCCTTGTTTAAACCCCAAATTGATGATGCAAATTTGGCCATTCTTCTTCTTAATGATGACATTGGCAACCGTAGGGTATTTTTCTTCCCTAATAAAACTAGCATTGATCAGTTTCTTGACTTTAGAAATGACCTATTGTTCAATTTATAATTGCATGAATCTAGGAGCTTGCTTGATAAGGTTAACACTAGGATCTATTATTAGTTTATGGACTGCTACGTCAGGAGATAATCCGAGCATCTTTTCATAACACCATGCAAAGCAGTCCTTAAACTCAGTCAATAGCTAAATAAGTCATTGGTTTCTTCTCCATTTACTAATGAACTGATGTATGTCAAGCATGGATTTTCTTCTATCCCGAGGTTGATTTCTTTAAGTTTGTCAATTATCGAATGGATCTCCTCTTCAAATTTTGGCAGTGTATCCTTGATTTAGAGATCATCTGGATCATCTGAGGTTTCTAAACACACATCCTCATAAGAGTTGATTTGGTGTGAAAAGAACCTATCAGACTCCATATGGTTGGTGACAACTAAGTAGTAATCATCATCATCGACTGGACCCACTATATTGAATCTCAGTCCTAATATGGATTGTGAATCCCTTCCTATGTTGTTTCATAGCTTTTTGAAGTACTCCTACCTATGCTTAGACCACGAGTAAGGAATCAAACCCTTCTTTGCAAGATTAACAACACAAGGAGAATACTAGTTAAAAGGTAATTCCATTAATTCTTATATGAATCATCCTCAAGTTCTACATCAACTTCGTGGACTTGAGGATGATGATCCCAAAAGAATCTCTTTAGCTTGACATCCGAAGACAGGGCTTTCTTAACTACTAAACATTCAACTTTTGAGATGAAAGTTAGAGCTAAGGTTCCTCCCGCCTCGATAGTTTATTTACATTTGATTCAAATAATTTGCTTTGTCTGGAGGCCCAGTCTTCATCGTGTCCAGCTCAAGTGTCTCCTCCAATGAAACTTGCTAAGAGGGATTGGCTGGTATGCTAATCACATTAGACTCATCTTGATTCCAAGTCTAGTAGGGTACTCCTAATTGGAACATAACCCCTATTGGATGATGGCCAACCAGGGGGTCTTCCACATCTAGAACTGCCTCTTTCTACCTCGCCTCGCTTCTAGTGAGGTCATATATCCTACCCACATGTCCATATTATGAAATAAACTGTGGGTGGAATGTGATATGTGGCTCTATTTCTTCTTCAATTTCCTTTTCTTGTTCACTTGGATTTTCATTTTTCTTTTCTTTTTCTTTTACTTTTTTTCTTCATTTTCATTTTCTTTCAAATTTGAATTTTATCCAAGTTCATGAGAAAGGGTCTTTTAGTAGGTCGCATCCTCATATATCTCAGCCTCTCTAATTGAAAATGGCATTTCATCTACTTTGACACAGTACTCAATCCCATCCTTCTTAAATTTGATGCACTGATGGAGGGAGGATGGAATCATCTTATTCTGATGTATCCAAGGCCTACCGAGCAAAGCGGTAATGAAGTATTCAAATCAATGATATAAAACTTGGCTTTAGTCTTTCAGTCACCTATCTCCAAAGGTAACATTATGAAACCTAAAGCCCTCTCACCTTCTTCATTGAATCCTCTCAATATCATCTGATCTCCTCAGAGTGTGGAGATGTCGATCCTTAAATAGGAAAGGGTATTTGGACTCATAATGTTCACTGATGCATCTGGATCGATGAGAACTCTAGCAATTCTGAATCTGCCCATCTCAACTATAATATAGAGGGGATGATTGTGCTCCATGTCCCCCAGAAGTAGGTCTCATCCGTGGAAAGTGAGAGCTTCTAGAATAATGTGCCTCCTTCCAATAGCCACTGAGCAAGCATATCTCGTGATTAAGGAGAGCCTTGATTAATGATTCCCCATCTCTTTGGATAAGATAAGGGCATTGTAATGCTTAGCTTAGATCATAACTTTCTTAGGTGAGAGAGGACATTATGGTCCACCGATCCTTCATAAGCATATCCAAGGGTGGAGCATCCTGTGGAGGGGCTTCTTGATCCTCTTAACCAATGACTTATTTCCTTCTATCTTGAGGTTCTACCCTAAGAGGTAGAACCTCACCACTACGGAGGTTGACTTTAGTGATCTCTTATGGCAGGGTAATGGAAGATTCTACGTACACATCAGGCTCACCTACAGCTTCTCCAATGTGATCCTCGGATGATTACAAGTCTCTCTCAAGAGGCAAACCCATAGTATTCAGAGTAAGATAATCCAACTCTGAATCAAAAAGAGGAAGATCAGAATTATTATAATTATTGTTTAGACTTGAAGAGTTATCATTAAGAAAAGATTTACACAATGCATTAGAAGTGACACAGATATAATTCAACCTAGCTTTATTCTTCAATTTCTTGGATTTGATTAGAGGTACATAGTAGAAATAAAGTAAACTAAGAGGGGTGAGGGATTTGATGCCCTCATTCACCAATACAAGATTTCTACTAGAAGAAGAGCTAAGTAGAGAAATTCGATGCAGATTCTGGGAGAGGCTAAATTTGTTGGTTACGCTACTAGGCTATCCCTACAGTCGCCGCTACCATGTTGTTAAGCTCCCCTTTAAGTTAAACTTGCAAACTTGATGTTGGAGGTTCGTGCACCTACAAGAAAAGTTTTTGATCTTCGAGATAATTTTCTTAGAGGTTTTGGATAAGGAGATATCCCAACCTTCTTTGGTTTTGGAAGGATAGTAAGTACCCCCAAGGATTACCGTAATGGAACTAGATGGTAGTTCCATAAGGTAATCCTTAGGGATAACTATAGCACCAGTCTTGAAGTTATGTTCAAGCCAGTCCTTAAATGTGGAGCAATCTTCCAAAACATGACCAAGCATATGTTGCCCACATTTTTAGAATGAGCTCTCAACATCTCCATCTTAGGCATAGAATACTTCTTCTACTTTAAGAGTTTCTTAGTCTTAAGACACGTTTAGTGATTAGTGACACTCCAACCCTAAGACTTAAAAGAGTTAGTCATGTGAATAGTCATTCCTTGGGTGGTAGGAAAACTTTCCCACCCTTAGCTTAAACCTTTCCTCACTTTCCTTCTTTCAAGTCAAACTCTAAATCAATTCTATTTTGATTCTCTTCAAATTCAAATCAACTCCATATGATTGAAATCCATGATTGAAATCTATGATTGAAACCCATGATCAAAATCATCTTAATTTTCTAAGTCCTTAAGCCTCCCTTAAGGACTTAACTAAAATCATGATTCAAAACTATTCAAACTTTGAGATGATGATTCATTTATATTCTCATTTATATACATATATAAATGAAAATATAAATTCAAACCCATCAAACTAAACTCAAAACTCCAAATCAATTCAAAATTTTCTTAAGTCCCTTTAATTTTCATTAAAGGACTTAGCCAAAATCAATCCTAAACCTTGATCAAACCTATTAAAATTCATGGAATTTTCTAAAACTTATTTATATTCACATTTATATTTTCATATATAAATGAAATATAAATATAAATCAATCCAATCAAAGGAAAAAAAATTAATTTCCAAATTTAAATTCCTTGAAATTCCCTTAAATCCCATAATTTTTCATTAATGGATTTGACCTAAACCTTGATCAAACTTATTCAAACTCATGGGATTTTCTCAAAACTTATTTGAATTATCATTTTTATTTTCATATATAAATGGAATATAAATATAAATCAATCCAATCCAATTCAAAAATTAAATTTTAAACTAAAATTCTTTTTAAATCCTTTAAATTCCCTTTAATGGATTTAACCTAAATCATCATTAAACCACTTCAAATCCATAAACTTTTATCGTGATTCATTTATATTCTCATTTATATACACATATATAAATAAAATATAAATCCAAACAATCAAAACCAATTCCAAAAATCAAACTCAAATCCACTCAAAATCAAATATAAGCATTTCATGCCAAAATATTGAACTTAGCCAAATCACTTTCAAATCGAAGCAAACCCTTGATTTTCTCTAATGGTTCAATCAATTCTACATTCATGAGCTCATATATAAATCCAAACTTCAATCATTCAATTAAAACCCAAATCAAAAATCAAACCCAAGACCCCTTCATATTCTTCCTTTGAATATGAAATTTTCAAATGGATCAAAATCCATTTGACTTCAAACCACTTGTAAATGGATTCATATTTCAATCATGAGTCCATATACAAGATCAACCAACTTCAAATCAAGCTTTCACCAAGCCATTTGACCCACTTTGGCTCACTTGACCCAAAGTGACCTAAAGTACCCTTATGAGCCAACTTTTGATCCTAACTAAATTGGATTGAACTAAACTCATATATCTCTCTCATCATTATCGACAATCATCATGGGATGATCAATCAATCAAATTGGGTCAAACCAAGTCAAACCTAAGGGTTGACCAAGTCAACACTTAACCTAAAATGAAACCTTGCATAGTCATATTCCACCATAGGACAAACTGATTGAAACCATTAATCTAAGTTCACTCATGACCTATGTTTGAACTTCACCAAGCCAACATTTGAGCCTAACCAGCCCAATTGGCTAATCGACTAAGTTGACCCATTTTGACCTAAAGAGTCAAAATGTGTCAAAACTTGATCTAATCCAAATTGATTGAAACCAATGGGTCAAATCCAAAATCACTTGTGGAACTTGACCAAAGCCTCAATAGCCAACTAGACAAACCCACAATTGACCTTAGACCCAACATGACCTAAAGGGGTCATGTTGAGCCAAAATTGAACTTAACCCAAATTGATTGGAAACAAAGATACAATCCACTCCATATGACTAACCTAACCTAAACCTACCTTGACCTACCTCAAATAGGTCAAATGGGTCAATCAACTTGATCCATTTGACCTAAAAAGTCATATGAGCCAAAACCAAATATATACCAAATTGAATCAAACCAAAGCCACCAAAACATTTCAAATGGTCATATGAACTTGACCCAATCCTTTTGCCCTAATTTGACTAATTGGTCAACTTGACCCAAGTTGACCCATTTTGACCTAAATGGATCAACATGAGCCAAACCCTATCAAATGGATTCCAAATCCAATGAAACTTGCCCAAACCTAGTTTCTCCACATACCCAATATGTCCAAAGTGGAAAAATAGCAAAATTACCATTCTACCCCTAGGCCATAGAATAAATTTTGTCCTACCCATGGGTATTTTAGTCATACCCTCCTCACAATCATATTTTGGTCATACCCTCTTCACAATCACTTTAGGCTTTCCTAAAAGCTCAAGGGGACTTAGTGATGAGTGGTGCACCCAACCCAATGGGTGTGGATCAGCCCATTTGGTCCCTAAACCAAACCCGAGCACCTAGCCTAAAATTGGATTTTCAAAGTCCCTCATAAACCCAATTTGATGCAAATGGGAGGTTGGAAATCCACTCAAGGCCTCAAACTAACCATGTGTAAAGAGCTAACAGCCTAAACAACCTCTCCAATTTGAGCAATTGGATCAAAATGGCAAAGGAGGTGTCGGCCATTCGATTGCCATGGGGGGAGATATACTCCCCCTAATTCAATGAAATTTTCACTTTCCCTTTGTTGATTGAAGCCAAGGAATCCAAAGAAATCATCAGAGAGCACTCCCAAGCTTCTTAGAGGATTTGAATTCTAATTCTCGCTTTGCATAGTGCAAAAATAGGGAGCTCAATCTATTAGTGAATTTCTTCTACACTTGATCTCCTTCCAATTTTTGCACACTTCATCTAGAGTCAAGCTTGCCTAAGCTTCTATTTGGAGTTCCACAATAAGGAAGGATCAAATTCAATCAAAGTCAAAGCCCAAACAAGTGGTGTTGGTCCATCCATTGATCCACTCAATACCAAGGCCTAGAATTTCGTGGTTTCATCTCCACCGATGAAGCTAACTCATCAATCTCAAGCACCGGGTGATAACCTCCAAGCAATACGTAACTGAACGAAGTACAGAATGTGGTGTGGAGCTTTGTGAAAGAAATTTTCAACTCATCAAATTTTGAACGTTGGATTTGCCACTCTATGTCCCTAGATGGTGTGGGTTAAATTTTGTGTGATTCCATGCTAGATCAAGCTTGGATCTTCCCCTTGATCATGGACACTCTCTATTGGTCAAGGGGAAGAACTTGGCTCATCTCAGCCATCCATCCATGCATTTTAGATGGACGGTTGAGATTATTTAGCGTGTTTAGAAATCTAATTATCCTTTATAAACTATGTGGGAATCCTCAGCCATCCAATTTTTGAATAGATGAATGAGAATATTAGCACGTGCACCACCGCCACCTTTGTGAGGTGACTACTCAAGTTTTCCCCTCACAGTGCAATTTGTGTAAATTGCGCTGACTGCCGCCACCACACGTCACGCTATGAGCTAGGGATTAGTTAGGGATCATTTAAAATGCCTAATTTATATTAATTAATACATGGATCTTCAAAAATGCATAACTCTTCATAGAAAAATCAAAAAATATGAAATAAAAACCTAAGGATAGATAATTAAACCTAGAACATTTTAAAATTAATTTTGATGAGGAATTATAATATTCTCTAAATTTGAGTTTTATTCAAAAGTGTATTTTGCTAATTACTCTTTGATTAGGCCTTTGATTAATCCCAAATTTCTTGGGTAAGTTTTAGGGGATGACCTCTACCTCCCCTAATTTTCTTGGGATTTATTGAGGGCTTGATTAGGGTAACTTCATATGGTTTTCTTAATTACCCTTCTCATGTAATTAAGCATAATTATGTTATGATTAGTGGTTTTACCCTATGATTAGGGTTGATTATGGTCAGATCCAGTAAGTAGGAGGCATATGGAATAATTTTGTGGCATTTCCCTAAGCTATTCCTAAACCCCTTCCTCTCCTTTCTCCTTAAATTAAGGGTTAATTCATTAATCCCCTCAATCAAAAAATTCAAAAAAGTTTTAGAACTTAATTATCTACCTTGGGTATGCTGTGTTTACCTAAGTTTAATTAAGGAAATCAAAATCCAACCCACATGTGTGAAGGGTATTTTGAAATTACTTAAGCTAAACCCCTTAGCTTAATTAATTTTAATTGTAAGCCAACCATCATTAGGTGTATTGTAAAATTTAAATTCTTTATGGGTTTTATGTCATCTCATTGGCTCATAATTATTTAGTTGATTCTTCTAAGGTGGTGTAGGAAAGGATTAATTTAAGCTACTTAATTGATACCTTAACCTAATCAAAAATTAAAAATGGATCTAATTATCCAAAAATTAAACAAAAAAACATCAATAGGTTAGAAAAATCATCTCACCTTTTCAAAATTAAATCAAACGTCAAACTAAACAAAAATCAATTTAAAATTCACTTTGATTTATTTTAAATTTTCTTATTCTATAAGAATGTATTTAGGATTTAAGTAAACTAAGTTTGTTTACATGCTTTCATTGCTTTAGATCTTTCCCAACATGATAAATTGTATGCCATGTGATTTCATGCATTCATAATTTCATATTTCAAAATTTAAAATGAAATTGTTTACTTTATGTCAAATGTGCATGTGTTGGCTAAACTAAAATATGAGTGGCTATTATCACTACTAAATCCAAATTATTTTCAAAAATACATAAATAAAATACAAAATTTGAAAGTGTGCTACTTATGCTTAAATTATAAGCTTGCATGTGATAGATTATAAAGTAATGTTTAGTGAGCCTTCCTTTCATTCTTATGTTAGCATAGTTTTGAATAGGAGTTGGTAAGATGCAGAGTTCATTTGAAAAGAACCCAAAACATACTTAATACTATACCCTATTCATCTCTATTCTATCATCTAAGAAGGGTTGCCTATACTTGCACGGATAAATTACATAAACAAAAATGAATCCATTAAGCAACTTTTGCATATTCCTTTTCTATTTCATTTCTTTTATGTACATTTAAGGAAAGTGGTATATTAGTCGGACAACCCGAGGTTGCAAGGGTTTAAATAGCCTTAAGTATGTTTTGTACCTTACACCTCGATTTAACAATGGTTGTAACTTATGCCTGCTTTCTTACTTTCATGTATGTATGTGAAAATTTAGATAAGGAAAATCTTTTCTTAAGAAAAAATCATGCATATTCAACATCTAAATTTTCTTAAATGCATTACTTAGCATGCATCATAAAGTGTGTTAACTAATCTCATTTTCATGTATATATAAGCTTAGGGTCCATCCATATGCATGTTATATATGTTGGGAAAGAAATGAAATAATGTGTGTTATGTGAATTTTTGATTCATTTTATTTAATCTTAAAATGCTTTTCTTTTTTAAATAGGTTTGTTTAGAGTTTATCTAAACTTAGGATTGATTAAAAGATTTAATCAAAACATTCACCTAAATGAAACTAAAATGTGAATCCACTTTAGAAATTACTTAATGTTAGGGAAGTAAATAGAAGTTCCATTCTCTTTCCCTCTCTTCATAATTTAGTAATTTATTGTCAGTTTCACTAAAAATAAATTAAAATAAGAAATAAAACTAGCTCAAAACACTTAAACAACTTAAATGAAACCCTCCTCTAAGTTGAACATTTTCTTCACACTTAGAAAATTTAAACCCAAAGTCCTAAGCTAAGCATACCACACAAGCCTTCAAAGCACACACATTAGCCTAAGTCACCACTTCTAGCCTTAGGATACGTCTGTGCATGGTTTAATGTAATATTTTATTTTGTGATATATGTTTTAGACTAGATGTTAGGGTGTATGCTCGTAGAATGAATGGTAGGATATTCTTAGTCTAATTAACACTACCATTGCCGGTCCCAAGTCCGGATGCAAAAAGTGGAGGGTGTAATGCCGACAAATTTGTCAAAATAATCATGACATGAATCCTTTAAATCATTGTGTGATTGTTCTTAAGGGTCACTATCATAAATAAAAATAAAAATGCTTTTGCTTGCAGGTGTTTTATACCCCTAAGCATAATCCATTGGCACTTAGTCAAGTGTGTGATAAGTCCAACATACATGCTTGGGATTTGTGCGGTGTGTTTTAGGTAACCTTTATTTTGCACGTGTTAGTTAGATTTCCACTTTTCCATTTCATGTAAAAAATATTATAATTAGGATTTTGGAATGATTTATTATGGGGATTAGGATGATCATTGGTCATAAGATCCTATCTCATGTACCATGTGAAGCCTTAGAGCATCTACCATCTAACCATCCAAAGGAGGAACAAAAAGGAGAAAGAACAAAAGAAAGAAGAAAAGAAAAGGAAAGAAAGAAGAAAGAAGAAAGAAGAATAAATCTTGAAGACCCCCATACCAATGAATTCATTTGCTTAAATTCTAATTTAAGTCATTTTTAATTCAGGTTATATAAGGGTAGAGCTCGGCTACCCACATTTGATATTTTCAGGTTTGTTCAGTGGTGCCCGCCCACAATGGCCACTATTCTTTCTTTTAATTATAAATTGATTGATGATTTATTTAGCTTTTGCATTAAGTGGCATGATTTTCCTAGTTTCTTGCTTTATGTACTGGATGTGGATTAGGCTCTTTAGGAAAAAATAAATCTTTTACCCAACTTAACAATTCAAATTAAAATTAAGCAACTCATAACCTCATCTAAAGCTTAGGTTTAAAATCAAGATAAAAGAATTAGCAACCTCTTAGCTAGATGAGAATTTTTTTATAATATCATGCACAAATGCATCTTATTTCACTCTTGATTGGAGGGCTTCCACCATTGCTAGAGAACCCCGCTTGACCTTTGAGGGTTATGGTAGAAACTCACCTCCTCCCTTCTCGCTGATTTTGGCCAATAATATGCTTTCTCATGCATTAGTCATAAAATAATCCTATTAGCCTGATTCAAAAATGATTTTCCAAAAATGAAAATAAAATGAAATTTGAATTGCATTAGATTTAGGTCATTTGAAGCATGTCCCTATAAATGATCTAGTCTCTTTAGGGAGTGAGTTTAAAGACTTCTCTCTAAATAATAATAGCCTAGCTATCTTGCATAAGCATAAAGACTTGCCTATATGTATTTAAAATCATAGGAGGAGTTAGTTGGCGACCACCCTCAGGCAATTGTAAGTCTAAGATGTTGGGTGGTTTGTCCTCTCTTGTGGAGGCAAACCAATTACCCATTTTCACCTTAGATTTAGGTTGTGCTTCCGGCCCTCGCCAAAGTTTCCTATATTTAGGTTATGAGGTTGTTTCTCCCCTTTATGGGCCATAAGCATAATTCCTCACCTCTAAGGCATTTTCTTAATCTTGTGCTAAGGAATCTTATTTCCTAAAATTCTAATGAAAAATGCAACTCAAACAAACTAAATCAATTTCCAAAATATAAAGCCCAATTTTATGATAGTTTGAGATGGTCGTTAGGTTTCCTAGCATCGTGGGTATCTCCTTCTTATTTCCCACTTTGGCTTCAATAATAACTCCCTCTTTTGATCAATCCCATTTGATCTTCAAACATAAAACCATTCGATTGATAGTCCTTCCTATTGAAATCTTCAAAGTCAACAATCATTTACCTTAATTGAGAGTTATCCTAAGGGATCCCGACCCTTAGGATGTAGTTATCTATGGGGGCTTCCCTTGTAGGGAACTTAACGAACTTGATTTAAAATAAATCCTGCTTTACTTTTCCTTATAAAATAGGGGAAGAATCTCTGGTACATATGCAGACCCATTGTCCTTAGGAGTCTTTATTGAGGTGATTGGTTCCATTAAAGGGTAGTGACTTCTGTCTTTCGAGATACTACACTATTCCTTGATGACGTACCCAATAACCTGAATAATTACATCTATGGATCTGCATGGAATCTTACCAAGATGAATTTCTATAAGGTATCTTCTTTCTTTTCTCCATAGATTTGAAAGGTGACTCCCTAATAAGAGATTTATTAACCCATAGGTTAGAAGGATTAAGTTTCCCAAGGATTACCCTAATGGAACTTCGATGTTTATTCCACAAGGTATTCCTTCAGATGACTATAGACTGCTCTTGAAGCTATGTTCAAGCCTCAAAATGTGAAGCAATCTTTCAAAACATGACCTATCATGATGGTAGGACAAAAAGGATCATTACTTTTGCCCACTTCCTCTAGTCTTCTAGGTTTGGAAGCTGAAATCGCTTCTTTAAGAGATTCTTAAAGATCTTCCTGACATTACTCCTCTTAAATGAATAAGGCTTGTTAAGTTTATCTAAAAGAGTAGGTGGACCATACTTGGCTAGGTATGTGTACCCCACCAACGGATGAGGAGGAGAGCGTTGCTATGGGCACAGTGAGGCTACCCTGTGAGGAGGTGGAAGTGATAGCTATGGAGCACGAGGTCTCTCAAACTGCTCTCTGGCCGTATGTTTTCCCTTATCTACTATTATTGCTGCCCTGAGCTTCTTATCAAAAGCTTTCTATGGCTACTGCTTTATTGATTGGTCTAGAAAAGGTGACTATTTGGCTTCTCCATATGAGCTAGCCGCCTTGTTGATTAATTTCTCAAAAGTTTTGATGTTGAAATCTTTGAGCATGAAGGTGACTAGGCTATGGATATTCTTAAGCAGATTCTCAATGGTCTACTATTCAGACAGTTGTGGTTCACATTTCATATCAAATTATGCCATTTGAGAATGTAATCAATGAGGGACTCATTGGGGTTTTGTTGAGCTATAACTAGATTACCTACAGTCACCCTTTGTTGAGCTCTAGCAAAACTCTTGATGAAGAGTTTCTCTAACTTAGAAAAAGTCTTCACTGAACTGTTGGGAGGATTAGCATACCAATCAAAGGCTATGTCTTCTAAGCTACTACTAAAGAGATGGAAGAGTAAAGCATCACTGCCACTAGCATTGCAACAACTGGCCCTGAAGTGTGCAATGTGCTACCTCGGGTTCCCACTGCCATCAAAACTTTTGAAAGAGGGAGGCACGAAGCCCTTAGGATATTGGATGGAAATTCCTCCAGGTAGGGTCTACCATTTGGAACTGATGATCCTACTTGGGCTTGAGGCAACGCTTCTCTCACCTGCTGCTCAACCATGCTCTTGATATCCTTTTCTTGTATGGAGGTACTATCCACTACCTTCCTATACATTATGGTGCTACCTTGCTCTACTAGAGGTAAAGTATTGGCTGGATCCAAGACATGCACCAACTCTGGCTGACTAGTCTCAGCTATAGTAGGATGGACTATTGGTGCTTTTTTCTAAAGTTCTAAGACTGTTGCTAACAAGTCCTCGAGTTGCTTCCCCATCCTGTCTATCTTATCATCTTTTTTCTTTATCTACTAAAGGAGGTGTTGGGTCAAGTAGGCTGTGTCTTCTTGCTCGGCCTCAACACATTCCATAGTCTGCTGCTCATGGAGGAGAGAACCCTAGGTATCTATCATGTGCACCCCCATTGAATCTTCAATAGATCATCCTCATTGGGATCAAAGTAAAATTTCTCCTCATCGGACCAGTCATATCCTAAGATCTCCTTCATCCCATGAGATAATTGGCTATAATATGATCTAGAGAATGATCTATTTGAACAGGCACAAAGGATCTAGGTTGATCAGTGGTGGGATAACTATCATGTACTATGAGGCATCGGACCTCCCCTGTTATTGGAGAGTTAACCCCATGAGGGATATACTCCCTGGAAGAAATATACTTCTGGCTATCACTAAATCTATATGGAGTGGCACTCCTAGGAGGATCTATCATCATAAGTGCGGCTGAACTGTCACCCTCTCCTTCAGCAACTGTGGCAACCATCTCTATATCTTGCTATGAAGGTGGTGGTGAAGGAATGACTATGATACTTCTAGGTTGCCATTCCTTCTTTACCACTAGTGGGGTGGAAGGTTGAGCAGGAGAGCTCAGCCTCACCACAGTAGGTGGTGTAGATGGGACGAGATCTCTTAACCTTAGCCAAATCACCAACGGGGTCCTCTTCTCCCCCATTGTGGCCTTCATGGCCTTGGCTAGAATAGTAGATGCTAAGACATGTATAGGAGATGGCGGACAAGGAAAAGAGTGGTGTGGTGGAGGCACCACTGACTCTCTCTAGATAGGAGCTACTCTCCTATGAGTAAGATGTTGTCTGTATGGTTGGCACAGGTAGCGTGCCGATCTAAAAATCCATAAGTATGGAGGCCATTGATTGTCAGCAATAGTTCCGGTGCTCCTAGCTAGTGACATGAACTGATGTGCGGGCTTCTCTAGTCCTCTCCGCCTAACCCCCATATGGGGAACGATTTCAAATCAAATTGAGCCCAGACACCAATCCATAGGTTCTTCCTATTCAGCATGAAACTGAATGGAGGCTAGCATACGACCTCCTCCTCTCACTTGTTCCCTCACTGGCGGTGGAGGTGAAGCAAATCCTCGACATCCTCTCTAGACCCATGAGAGGATTGAACCGTAACCGGTGGGAAACCATCATGAGTAAATCCTACAACCGGTAGCCCTAACTCCATAGCAATGCAAGTGTGGTATCACTTTATCATGCAGGTTCTTGTTTCATCTGGTCCGGTAGGGCAGTAAGAGACCAACCTCAAAACTATGGGATATAATCCTTAGTATCAGGGGAGCCTTCCCCTTAGAGGGTGTTAGTGAATGGGTGCTAGCCCTAACTGGGGAAGCGTGGGTAAAAACTAGGTGTACTGACATTGACATTGATACTAGCATTGATACCTCGTGACGCCACGCCTTCCTCTTTAGTGAGGGAGTATCTGAGTCGAGATGGATGTCGATCTAGATGATCGAGCTTACGCGCCATGCTTAATAGTCATGAGGGGAGTGCCCTCACATGTAATCCTAGTCCCCTCGAAGCCTTGACCAAAGTGGATTAGGTGGGCATAGTCAGATCAGGGAAGACTGGCATGATCCAGGGCCAAGTTCATCCCATGAAGAAACAAGAACGCATAGTTTTGTACTACCATTGAATCAAACTATACTGAACTAAGACTAAAAAATTGACTCAAGTTGACTGAAATTGTAGTGTCAAAAATAAACTTGAATCGGATTTTCTTGCTTTTGATTTTGAATTTAAATTTAGAATTTGAACCGATACACAACATCTTGAAAGTGTTAAGTCAGGCTCAAACAGATTTAGAAGAGATTTTAAGATTTGATTGGAAAGAGAAATTTTTGAATGTAGAATCCACTTTCAACAAATTTGGGTATGTTGAAAAATGGGTTCAAATATTTTTGGAGAGATGCTTTCATAGGTTCATATTTAAATTTTGATTTTGATTATGAGGATTTAACAAACTTGGGTATGTTAAAGTAAAGGGTCAATTAATTTTATTTTTTATTTGTGATTTTTTTTATTTACTTAGCAAATTTGGGTATGCTAAGTGGGTGTTTTTCTTTTGGTTTTAGAGATTTTGATTTTGAAAATAGGATCCTTAGCAAATTTGGGTATGCAAAGGAAATCTTAATGTGTTTCTTTTTGTTTTAGATTTTGTTTTGAAAATGGAGACTTCACTTTAGCAAATGTGGTATGCCAAAATGAAGTTCCAATGTGTTTTAAAATTTTTTAAAATGGGGATTCACTTAGAAAATTTGAGTATGCTAAATGAAATTCCAAAATGTGTTTCAAATTTTATTTTGATTTTGTTTTTGAAAAATGGAGACTTTACTTTAGCAAATGTGGTATGATAAAATGAAGTTCCAATGTGTTTCTTTTATTTTGGATTTTGTTTTGAAGATGGATACTTCACTTTAGCAAATGTTGTATGTTAAAATAAAGTTCCAAAAGTGTTTTTTAAATTTTTTTAAAAAAATGGAGACTTCACTTTAGTAAATGTGGTATGCCAAAATGAAGTGCCAATGTATTTTGAATTTTGTGAAATGGACACTTCACTTAGCAAATTTGAGTATGTTAAATGAAATTACAAACATATGCTTCAAATTTTTTTTGGATTTTGTTTTGAAAATGGAGACTTCACTTTAGCAAATGTCGTATGTTAAAATGAAGTTCCAAAAGTGTTTTTTTTTTTAATTTTGTTTTGAAAAACGGAGACTTCACTTTAGCAGATGTGGTCCAAAATGAAGTTCCAATGTGTTTCTTTCATTTTAGATATGGAGACTTCACTTTAGAAAATATGGAATGCTAGAATGAAGTTCCAAATGTGTTTTGAAAATTTTTGTTGTGTTTTGTTGATTTTGAAAAGAGAGATTTCCATCTAACAAATTTGGGTATGTAAGATGGAAATCAATTATGTTTCATTTTTCAAAGATGTATTTTTGTGTGTGATTATTGCTTTTTGAAAGAGGAAATTCCAACTTAATCATATATGGAATATGTTAAGAGGCATTTCAAAATAATGTCATTTTATTTGGAAATGAAATCTTCATTCAATAAATTCGGGTATATTGAACGAAGATGTTCATATGTGATTTTTTGAAAGTTTTTATTTTTAGATTTTGATTGGAAATGAAAACTCCATTCAATAAATATGGGTATATTGAATGAGGAGGTTTCATATGTGCTTTTTGAGAAATATGGGTATATTGAATGGAGAGGTTTCATATGTGCTTTTATAAAATTTATTTTTGATTTTGATTGGAAATGAAAAATCCATTCAAAAGATGTGGGTATATTGAATGGAGAGGTTTCATATGTGCTTTTTGAAAATTTATTTTTGATTTCAATTAGAAATGAAACCTCCACTCAATAAATTTGGGTATATTAAATGGAGAGGTTTCATATGTGCTTTTTGAAAAGCTGGAAATTCCAACTTAACACATGTGGAATGTGTTGAGAGGAATTTCAAAGTTGTTATTTTTCTTGAAGATGTAACATCCATCCAACACATTTGGATGTACTGAATGGAAAGACCCATCTTCAAATTTTGTGCTTTTTGAAAGTTTAGGATTGTTGGAATTTTCTTTTTTTTTTTGAAAATGAACTCTTCATCAAAATGAATTGAGTGAAGAATTTCATTTGTGCTTTTGGAAGTTATGATTGTTGGTTTTATTTTTTAAAATGTTTCTACATGTAATAATTATAAAAATTGTTAGATGTAGTGCAAATATTTTATTAAGTGTATTTTGAAAAAATGCTTTTTGAAAGGCAAGACTTTTTTGAAGGATTTATTTTGTCTTTATTTTTAGAATGAACCTTTCCTTTCCATAAAAATGGTAAGGAGGAAGTATTTAATCATTTTCTTTTAATTAAATTTTTATTTTTTACCCATTGGGTTCAATGGGGTTTAGACCCAGTGAGGTCCTAAAACCTAAAGATGTTGGCTAGCTTAACTTAAGGATAAAATAAGCTAAGTGCTAATGGAAAAGAAAGATAGTTTTGGATTCATACAAAAGTACAAACCCACTATCTATACTAGGAGACAATAATCATTTACTAAAGATGGAGAGAGGAACCATCCCTAGTGGAGTCACCAAAAAAAATATGTGGTGAGGATTTATGCTCATGGCCCACAAAGGGAAGTAGCAACCTTAGAACCTAAATCTAGGGAGCTTTGGTGAGGGCCAAAAGCACGACCTAAATCTAAGACAAAAATGGTTATTTGGTTTACCTCCACAAGAGAGGGTAAACTACCCCTTGGGCTTACAATGGTGGGGTGGCGCTAACTCCTCCTATGGTTTTAAAATATGCAAGAAAGTCAAATGCTTTTGCAAGATAGCTAAGATATTATTTATTTAGAAAGAGACTAAGTCCTTAAACATACTCCCTAAGAGGCTAGATCATGTAGGGCATGCTTTAATGACTTAAATCTAATGCGAATGTTATTACATTTTGTTTTTATTTTTGGACAATCAATTTTACACAGGCTTTAGGATTCATATGCCTAATGCATGAGAAATTAGATTATGGGAAAAAGCAGCAAGATATGGAGGTGTATTTTCACCATGGCTCTCACAGATCGAGCCATGTTCTCTAGCAAAGGTGGAAGCCCTCCAATCAAGAGTGAAATAATATGCTTTTTTTATGCATGAGGTTAGAAAAGTAAGACAACATTCAACTAATGGGTTGAAAATTCTTTTATCTTATTTTATAACGTAAGCTTTAGGTGAGGTTATGAGTTGTTTATTTTTAATTTGAGTTATTTGATTGGATAGAAAATTTATTTTTTTCTAAGAGCCTAATCGTCATCCAGGCCATACATCAAAGCAAGGAATAAACTAGGAAAAGATGTCATCTTAATGCACAAGCTAAACAAACATCAAACATTTTATAAAGCTAGCGTAAAAGAATAAAAGGCCATTTGTGGTCGAGCTCCAACATACAAACTCGAAAACAAATTGGTTAGCTGAGCTCTACCCTTTTACAACTTGGATTACAAATGAATTAATTACAATCAAGTAAGAAAATTCATGTTATCGCGGGGGAGGGGGGTGGTCTCCATTCTTCACTTCTTCTTTCTTCTTTTTCTTCTTTCTACTTTCTTTGTTCTTCTTTGGTTCCTTCTTTTGGATGGTTGGAATGTGAATGCTCCAATGGTTTCACATGGTACATATGATGAGATCTTATGACTAATGTTCATCCTAATCCTCCATAACAATCATTCCAAAATCCTGACTGTAAAATTACATGAAAAGGGAAAAGTAAATCTAACTAAAATCTACAAAATAGAGATTAGCTAAACAAACCATACATATCCCTAGCATGTATAAGCATGTGTTGGACATAGGAACCCACACATGGGTAACTAAGTCCACTTGACCTATTTTGAATTATGCTTAGGGGTAGAAGCACCTGCACATAAAAGAAGTTATTTTTTTTATTACAATGACCCTTAAGCACAATCCTCTGTAGAAGATAATGATTAGACTAAATCGACCTACCATTCATTCTATGCACATACACCCTAACATCTAGACTAGAAATAATACATCACAAAATAAAAACAAACATTAAACCATGCACCACCATAACCTAAAGCCAGAAGTGGTGACTTAGCCTAATGTGTGTACCATTTAAGGTTTGTGTGGCATGCTTAGCTAGGCTTTAAGGTTGAAGTTTTCTATGTATGAAATGTTCAACTTAGAGGATGGTTTCAATTTAAGTTGTTTAGTTATTTTGGGTTAATTTTATTTTGTATTTTGATTTGGCTTAAGTGAATTCTACAATTAATTAGTAAGTTGTAAAGAGAGCAAAAGAAAAGAGAACTTCTCTTTCCTCCCTACCTTAAGTAATTTCTAAGGTAGATTCATATTTTATTTTCATTTAGTGGATGTTTTATTATGTGTTTTAATTAATCCTAAGTTTAGATTTTCCCTAAACAAACCTACTCAAAAAGAAAGGCATTTTAAGATAATGTAAAGTGAATTAATATCACAAAATACACATCATTTCATTTCTTTCCCAACATGTCTAACATGCATATAGATGAATCCTAAGCATATCTATACATGCAATTAAGAATATTTAGCACACCTTAATGATGAATGCTAAGTAGTGTTACTTAAGAAAATTTGGATGCTTTATGATGCATGATTTTGTTAAGTAGAAAGGGTGATTCTTTTATCCATTTTGAACATGCACATTTATATGTATGAAAGGCATAAGTGAGTAGGACGCCATTGTTAGCACCAGGGGTGTAAGGTACAAGACCTATGTATGGCTACTTAAAGCCATGCAACCCTGGGGTTGTCCAGACTAATCTACCACTTTCCTTAAATACATATGCATGTATAAAAGAAATGAATGGAAGAAGAAAGATGCAAAATTTCATGTTTGTTTGATTTTAGTTTGATTGTTTAGTTTATATGTGTGATATGGAATCCCTTCTTAAGTCATGACATAGGAGTATATAGGAATGGATTTAATAAAATGTCATGTCCTTTTCAAATCGACTATACACTTTGCAAAATCCAATACAATTCCATCTTAAGAAAGAGAGGGAAAATCACATAATACATTTTATATTTACATGAAAGCTTATAAATAATTATAGGTAGCATGCCTTTCAGTTTTGATATTTGATTTATAAGTTTTGAAAATAGTTTTTGATTAAATAGTGATAATAGCCATTCATATTCTTACTTTAGCCAAAGCATGCAAATTTACATAAAGGAAACATTTCTTTTTTAATTTGATTTTCAAAAGAATGAATGCATGATTTTCATATGACATACACATTTAGCATGCTAGGAGTGAAATAAAGTGATGCATGCAAATTCATTCACCCTAATTAATTCTTAAATACAATCTTATGAAATAGAATTATTTAAAGCAAATCAAATTTATTTTAAAGAGATTTTTAGTTTTGTTTGAGTTTGATTTGAATTTAAGAAATGTGAAAAGGTTTGTTGGCCCTAACCCATTTCCCACATGTGTATGTTGTTTTAATTTTAATTTTAGAACCATTAGATAAATTTTATATTTTATTTAGGTTAAGGAATGAATTAAGTGCATTAATTACCCCTTACTTACACCACTTTAGCATATTTTATCAAATAAGTATGAGCCAATGTACGACATAAAACCACAAGGAATTTAAATCAGCAATGCATCCTCAGAAAGAAAGGTACCTAATGCAATTAGCTCATAATTAATGATTAATTAAGTTAAAAGGTTCAATTTAAGTACTTTCATAACCCTTCCCACACATGTGGGTAGGATTTTGATTTCCTTAAGTTACTTAGGTTACTGAACACCTAAGCAACTACCCAAGATGAATTGATTAAGTTCTAGAATGTTTTGAAAAAATTTATCAAGTTAATTAAGTTGGTGATTAGTGGATTAGCCCTTAATTAAATTTGGATTAAGAAAGGAAAGAGGTTAAGGGAATGGCTTAGGGAAAATTCCTCAAATCCATTCCATAAACCTCTTCTTCACTTAAGCAAGGCTTAATTGACATAATAAAGACACTATTCAAATGCTTAATTAAGCTTAATTACATTAAGAGGGTGATTAAAGATTTATTATATGATTTCCCTAATTAACTCATTAATAAATCCCAACAAAATTAGGGGAGGGAGAGGTCATCCCACCAATACACCAATGAAATTTAGAATGAATTAATATACCACTTTGTGAACCTGTAGAACATACCTAGCCCATGTGATGTATCCATGTGGAAGATTAGGAATCCTGCCAATGGAGGAATCTCGAAGTAGGTATAATGAGCCTGACCATAGCTGATGGTAACTCAGGAGTCTAGACTATCTCGCTTCTTTGTCGGCGGTAGACATCACAATACCCAGATCTAACTTAGGCTACTGTGATATCCAAAGGATTGTAGTCTCCACACTTCAGCTTAAGGGTAGCCACCAAATTTGTAGGATCCTCAAAAGTAAATGAATCTGAAGTACAGTCAAGAAGTAGGGAAGAGCATGTGAAGAAACCCTGGTAAAAATCACTTCCTCGTAACATATCAGTGTGCTACTCAATCCTATCCCTAATATGAGCATCTCCATGAGGATCATGTCTGTCAATCTCCAACCAAATAGCCTCCTCGCTAGGCTCAGCAGATGATAGATCATCAGGTCTTCTCCAGCTGAACATTCTACTATCAAGTGATAAGAGAAATGACACATAAAAATTTAAAAGACACCATAATAAAGCATCAAAAAAGGAGGGAATTATATTAAGAAGCACTAAAAAGAAGTGGAACAAAAAAAGGAATAAAGAAGAAAACTAAAAGGTCAACTAGTTTTCAACAAACGTGACTCATTCCATGAGCGAATCACATTTGTTGGGGGGCATTTGTCCTCCATATATGTGTCATAAGTTGAGTCAAGCCTACAAGTCTAATTCGATGGACTTCAGAAGAAACAGTGCACAAATTGGAGCTCAAAATGCACTAGATGTCACCAAAAATGGTCAAAATGACCTCCGATCGATGAACAGACTTTACCATCACGTTCAGAATGTCAAAATTGATCAAGATATAAATATTGCATAATCTAATGATCAACCTATCAAGCGATCGAGCTATTAATGTGTTGACATGTATATTAGAGTCGAGAAGCTGCGAAGATGTTCGAACGACCTCCGTTTGTGAAATTGAGTGCATAGAAATATCAAAATCAAATTGAATGATGCAAATGTCAAATGTCAAAGTGGCGGCGAGCAAATGCTAGAATATACTAAATGCCAAAATCAACTCAAATGACCTCCAATCGATGAACAGACTTCTCCATCACTTTCAGAACATCGAAACTAGTTATGATAAAATTAGTGCACAACTTGATGATCAACTGATCAAGTGCTCAAGTCGTCAACGTGCTTGTATGCATATCGAGGTCAGGGGGCACTGACACAAACTAAACGACCTCGGTTCATAAAATTAATTGTGCCATTAGCTTTATAACTTTGAAATCTATCAAGTAAGACTATTTGCACTCAATTCAAATGAGTCTGCACAAATGTCGAGTGGTCAAAAGCGACGACACATATTTTGAGCTGAAATTGACTCAATTTGACACTTTCCAGCGAATCGATTGTAAAGCGGACTGCGGTTGTGTTGAAATATCAGAATAATCTTAAATTGATATATATATATATATATATATATATATATATATATATATATATATATATATATATATATATATATATATATATATATATATATATATATATATATATATATATATATATATATATATATATATATATATATATATAAATCGATGTAAAACTCAATTTAAAGTCAATTAATTCAAGAATCGAGTTAAAAGATCTAAAACCTAATCTCTAGCTAAGCTCCTATTCACACTTTCATTCACCAACCTATTCATCTTCACCTTGGATCTCTCCTTGACAGCCTCCTCTTCATGCATGAAACAAATCGAGGGCTTCGCCCTCTTCATGTGATCGAGCCGGAATTGAGACTCCAGGTGGCCTCCTCATCCGCATGAGCCCAGTACCTGAGACACCCTAGATCTCCCTCCCTTCATTTGAACAACAACCATTCCCCCTCCTTCCCTCAATCGTTCCTCCCATTTTCTCTCTTCTTTCTTCCCAATGAAACACAAAGACCCTATCCTAATCCAAAATCAGCGCTTCTTCCTCTCAAAATCAAAAGGTAAAAAACCCTTGATCTTCCTCCTCTCTCATTTTCCCTCTCTCTCAAACCAAAGAGCTTCTTTCTTTCCCCTCATCAAAATCCGCAAGCAAGTTTTTCTTCTTCCTCCTTCTTCTTTCTTTTTCTTTCTTTCTTTTCTTTCTTCTTTCTTCTTCTTTTTTTCCAAATCCGAAAATTAATTTCCCTATTTCCTTCCTCTCTCCAAAACTGAAAATCTTTTTCCCACACCCATACAAATTCGAATTTCTTCTCCTTACCTTACCCCCAATCTGAAATTTCTTTATTTTTCCGCATTTTCATCAAAACCAAAAACCCACTTTCAAATTCCCTCATTTTCTCAATCAAATTTCCCCTTTTTCCAAATCTGAATTTCTATATTTGATCTCCTTATATCGAAGAAGAATATTGTCATGAGACAGGTTTTTCTTTTAGTTTCTGGCATCGCCCTCCTTGTATCACCTTTCCAATTCTGATAATGGGAGAAGAACAAGTCTGAGTTCTTCTTTCAGTTTCAGGCGTCGTCTCCCATTTTTGTCTCCTTTCTAACCTTTCTCTTCACCGCAATCGGAGAGGAACACCATCATGAGACGGGTTCTTCTCCTAGTTTTTTCTACCAACATTTCTTGCGATCATTGTTACATAAAAAAAGTCGAACATTTGGAATTAATGTGTGAATGTGGATATATACATGCTTGTATTTCTTTATAGGTTTGAAGACCTCATCGTACTCATGAGGGCGCGATGAGATGAAAAATTGGCCGCG
This sequence comes from Cymbidium sinense, assembly GCA_021442155.1. Taxonomy (NCBI): domain Eukaryota; kingdom Viridiplantae; phylum Streptophyta; class Magnoliopsida; order Asparagales; family Orchidaceae; genus Cymbidium; species Cymbidium sinense. The sequence continues at coordinate 128,735 of JAKCPB010000274.1, read as the reverse complement.
GTGTCGCAAGACATCGCTCACTATGCTCATGAGGGTGTACCGAGTAAGCTAACATTCGTTAGATTTCGCTCCCCCTAGTTAAAATACTGCCAAAATTTTGTCAGAATCTTGTGACTTAGAAAAAAAATAGAAAGTAATAGAATCGGCTTAAGAACGTCAAGCAATGAAACCTAAAACTAAAATTCAAATTAAAAACTCTAAACAAAAAAGGAAGGAAAATAATATACAACAAACACAAAAGTAAAATAAAAAAGTGGGGTGAAAAGAACTTATTAAATTTATCTAAGCAGAGTTGAAAGCCCACTAAAGTTTCTAACCACTCTCTTTCAAATGCTCCAACTCTAACCCTTCAAATAAATGGAATGGAATGTAAGACTCTCTCTTGGCCTTATTTATAGAAATTAGAAGGGATACTGAAGGGCCCACTTTCAAAAGAAAAAGAGGGGTGAATGTAGGAAAGTTTGAATAAAAAAGAGGGGGAAAAATGAAGGTAGGAAACTTTGAATAAAAAAGGGGGGTGGAGAAATGATTGTAGGAAAGTTTGAACAAGTCTTCTACGTGAATTGCAGCATAACTAATCTCAATGCAAACACTTAAAATTTTGATATCAAAAGTTTTAGTTTTAATATCTATTCAAAAGCAAGGATTTGGGTGGATAGATCCTATGGATTTGAAGGTTGAATTGAAAAAAGAAAATATACCTATATTTATAATATGGGTCAACCTATTATGCTTGAAATATATGGATGTTTTATAAAACTATCTGAGCCCATAATCTTATCTATGAAAATAAGAGACAAGTAAAATGAGGGACCTTCAAAAAGAGAAGGAATCAATTTAAATATTATACTCTATTGATTCATAGAAGTCACTCTGAGGGGTAAAACTTCTTTTAAGATAACAAATTAATCTTTCTTTTGAATCTATAGCTTCGAAACATGATGCCACTGGATCTGCAATTCTTTGTACAAGCAGAAAGAAGGTGACACTAAACTAAATGCTGCACCAATGAATGAGCTTTCCTTCAATACAAAAATTAAAGGACTTCATTCTAAATTATGAGTTTCAAGATCAATGAAATCACTAATTATGTGAAATTATCTAAGCTATAAATACCTGCATGTGCTCAGACACAGAGATTTAAAGTGTAAATTTTAATATTTGAAAAGGCTGTGTAGGCTAATTTGGGATTAAATAAATACAAAATTAATCTCATAATTCAAACATAAAATTATCTAAATTATTAAACACCCGCATGGGCCCTCACATTATGTTGAATATTTAAATTCAAGTGTATGAGGATGTTGCGCGGATTGCTACTCGGTTTAGTCTTAGGACTAGTAAGTTAACAAAACTAAACATCTATATAAAAATTTCAAATGGTGAAATATCTCCGATTACTATGTGAAAGTAGATCTAATCCTCTGTTAGGAGTTAAACAAAGTTGACGAGATCTAAAGCTCTTAAATATATTCAAATTAATTAATTTTTCAAATTTAATTAATTCAAATTAAGTAGCAATCTAAAACTGCTTAAATGGAATTCAATCCTTAAAAGATTAAAACAAACTCAATCTATTCACTTTTCCTAATTATTTATCGGGGGTGATAGACTAAGAAAACTCTAACTCACAAAAGAGCCAATGTAAAATCAAGTGTTCTGTTATGTTCACTCTCAATCAATCTCTTTCCGTCGGGCGTCATGTCCTCATTGCGTGGCTGGCTCATGATGAAGTAGTTATGCCCAGAGTCTTTAGATCAAGTGGTTTGGCCAGTCAAGTTCCATTATATTATGATCACAATTATAGCTCGTATGCTCCCTAATGGCTCTGTCCTTTGAGTTGTGAATCATGGTATACTTAGTAGGGCAAACATCCCTCTGTCAACTAAAGTAGACTTAAGATTATCTTCTTAGAAAAACATCACCTTAGGTCTATAAGAATTTCTTGGATGACGTAACGCATGTGTTGCCGATAAGGATCCTTCGGTCAAGTTGGGTCAACTACCTCCTTTGACTAAGTAGACTAGGGACCACAACAGCCCGGGATGACGAAACTATGGGATCTAGATTGAGCACGTCATCATTCCCCCAACCATCCAGTTTAAGTTGAAATGATGAATTTCATAAATCTAGAATTATTAAAACTTCACATGCTACTACTGTATGCTACACATTAAGCGGCCTAATGACTAGCCTTAATCGAGAGTTTTCTCTCACTTATTAGAAGGGGTAATTAATTATAGGGGCTTGTGCCTATAGGAAACCTGAAACCATATCTAAAGTTCTCACCAAATGAGGATGAAATCTCTAGGTAGTGTCTTATCTACTATTCCATCTGCCTTTTGAAAATTACACTGACATTATAAATCAAACTCTCTTCAATTCAATTTTTTGAGAGGTCGGTGGTGAATTTTTGGAGCCCACAATCTAATAAGAAAATTACAGACAAAATGAAATCCTAGTATACCTCCAACTTCATGCCAATGACAAGAGCGAGATGAGGCTGCCTATTAGATCAAATGAAAATAAAATGATTCAAGCGCTAATAGCCCATATGAAAAAAAAAAAAAGGTTGGGCTCATAATTATAACTTTTCATTCTTCACAGTGTAGCCTATATAAGGAGCGAAGCGCACGCTTAACTGGCTAAATGTCTTTCCAGTGGATGTGCTAGCTATTAAGAAAGACTTATGCTACAAAGAATGCTCCTTCGCAGTAATCCCATTTTCTTTTTCTTCTCCATCTTCCTTTCCTATCACGGCCTATACGGGGCACTAGATCAATGGGACTAACTGGATCCATGGCAAAAATGATAAACTAGAGAGCGAAAAAAGGAAACTTGCTACAGACAGTTCAAAACAAAGTGAGTGGTGGCTCACATATGATAAACTTAAGGAAAGGTTGTAAGGTCGATATAGCTTCTGAGATTTGGTCGAGGGACCAAGTCAAATGCTAGATCGCTTCTGCCCAAACTACGATCGAACGTTATGAAATTGACTACATTACTTTAGTAGTTCAAATTTCAATCAAATTTGATAATTAAATTAAGCTGTAACTGAGCTCAAAATAGAATTTGATGTCTTGAATAGATCAAGATAATAGTTATAGCTCAATGTAAATATCTTAAGAATAATGTTTTAAAGGTCAATAGACTATAATGACTCATATCATAAAAGAACAATACAACAACAACAACAAGCCTTTATCCTACAAATTGGGGTCGGCTACATGAATCCTTCATCTCCATTGTGTCATATTATGTGTCAAATTCTCATTTAATTCAAGTATACTAAGGTCATTCTTTATACATCTTAACCTAGTCTTTTTAGGTCTACCTCTACCTTTCTTAATATAAGGAAAAACTAATGCATCTACTCTTCTAACCAGGTTATTGGATGGCCGACACTTTATGTGGCCAAACCATCTAAGGTGACTCTCTAATCTTATATTCAGCTACTCCAACTTTTTTCAACATACTCATTTCACATTTTATCTCTAAGAGTAAAGCCACTCATCTGCCTGAGCATCCTCATCTCTGTAACACTTAACTTAGTCTTATGCTTCTCTTTTGTTGGCCAACATTATGCTCCATAAGTCATTATAGGTCTTACTACCATCTTATAAATTTTTTTCTTAAGTTTAAGTGAAACTTTTCTATCACACAACAAGCCAGATGCATTCTTCCAATTCAACCATCCAATTTGAATTCTAATAGTAACATCTCCATCTATTTCACCATCATTTTGAACAATAGAACCTAAATATCTGAATAGCTCACTCTTATTAATGACTTGTTCAGCTAATGTAACAACACTACCACTAAAACTTCTACAACTAAAATTACACTCCATATATTCAGTTTTAGATGTAATTAAATGAAAACCTTCATACTCTAACATTGACCTCCATAATTCAAGTTTCCTTTGGACTCCCTCTCTAATCTTATCAACAAGAAGAATGCCATCAGCAAAAAGCATACACCAAGGTACATCTTCTTGTAAATGCCTAGTAAGAACATCCATAACTAAAGCAAAAGATAACTTAAAGGCGATCCTTGATGTAATCCAACTAAAATAGGAAAATATTTTGTCAATCATCCTTGTGTTTGGACACAAGTAAATAGTATACATATCCTTAATTACTTGAATTTAACCAATATTAACTCCTTTCTATTCTAGAACTCTCCAAAGAACATCTCTTGAAACTTTATCATAAGCTTTCTCTAAATCAATAAATATCATATGTAGATCCTCCTTACTTTCTCTATACTTCTCCATCAAACCTCTTAACAAATGTATATCATCCATAGTAGATCTACTTAGCATGAAACCAAACTAATTGCTATATCACATCATAACCTATGCTGAATTACTCTCTCCCATAATTTTAATGTATGACACATTAACTTAATTCCTCTATAATTTGGACACTCTTGTGCATCACCTTTATTCTTAAATATAGGAACCAACTAACTCTTTCTGCACTCATCTGGCATCTTTTTAGTCTTTAAAATAACATTAAAATAAATTGTAAGCCAAGAAATTCCTTGATCTCCTAAACATTTTCACACTTATTGGAATATCATCGTCCTACTATTTTCTACATTTCATTTTTTCTTTAGCTTCTCTAACTTCATTTACTAATCTGATGATAAAAAATAATTCTCTATTTTTTTTGGGGTATTAAGGTTGCTAAAATCAATTGTACTTTCGACCTTCATTGAAAAGTTTATCAAAATACCTCATCCACCTATTTTCAATATCCTTTTCTAAGAAAAATATTTTATTATTTTCATCCTTAATACACCTCACTTGAACTAGGTCTTTACTTCTCCTATCTCTTTGATTGGCTAACTTATACATACATCTTTCACCTTCTTTGGTATCTAATCTATTGTATAAATCACTAAAAGCTAAATTTTTTGCATCATATATTGCTTTCTTAGAATCTCTATAGGACAGTTTATATCTTTTCCAATTCTCTGAGTTTTTATATCTAAACAAAGTTTTATAACAATATTTTTTATTTCCTATCTTTTCTTGCACACTCTGACTCTACCACTAACTATTTTTATTAAAAGAAGTTTTTTCTTTTGATTCTCCAAGCACATTTTTACAACTTGCTTAATTTCACTTGCTACTTTTTTCCCACATAACATTAGCTTCCTTATGAACATCCCAAATTCTAAGCTCTTGTAGCTTGCTCTTAAAAATATTTTTAATTGTATTCTTTAAGTGTCCCCATCTAATCCTAGGATAATAATTTGATTTATTTTTCCTCTTACAATATTTTATCTTAAAATATAAAACTAATAATTGATGTTGGGTACTTAAACTTTAACTTGGAATGACCTTACAATCTTTACAATCTAAATGATCTATTTTTCTTATCAGAAAATGTTCAATCTGTATTTTACTAGATCTATTTTTATAAGTAATAATATGTTCATCTCTTTTCTTAAAAAAAGTATTAGCAACTACAAAATCATAAGCTAAGGCAAAATCTAATATAGTCTTACTTAGTCACTCCAAACCCATAACCACCATGAATACTTTTAAAATCTTCTACCACTCTACCAACATGTTCATTTAAATCTTCTCCAATAAATACTTTTTCTTCAAGAGGTATCTTTTGTATTAATCTCTCTAATTCATTCCAAAATTTTTCTTTTGAGCTTACATCCAAACCTATTTGATGAGCATAAACACTTATAACATTGATAATCTTAGTATCAACAATAATCTTTAAAGTTATAATTCTATCTCCACATCTATTAATATTTATAACATTATCCTTCAAGCTTTTATCTATAATCACACATACACCATTTCTAGTTTGACTTCTAACTGAATACCAAAGTTTAAAACCTAAACTATCAATCTCATTGGCCTTCTCCCTAACCCATTTAGTTTCTTGAACACATAAAATATTTATCTTTCTATGAATCATAATATCTACTAATTCCATTAATTTACCTGTAAGAGTACCTATATTCCGAGATCCTAACCTAATTCTAATTTCATGGACTAACTTCTTTGCTTGCATCCGCCCATAATATGGGAACCTTTGTTTATTTAACACTACACTCGGGCGTCAATGCAACAGCCTTTGCACATTTTTTACTGTATTTAAGCCATATAATAAAAGAACAATTCATATAATAAATTATGTGATACATTTAGCTATAACATTGTAATGTTCATAATATTTTTTTTCTTTATATTGTAAATCATGTTATACCCTTACGATGAGTCCAAACTTATAAATAGGTGATGCTATCCATAGTACAAGAGATTTGATTCAAATTATCCTTTCCCACTCAAGACTTTTATGATTTATATTCTCTCTTTTTCTCATATGTTATTTCTCTCTTCCTCCTTCAATCTTATCTAGGTAGTGTGAGATCATACATAATAAATCGAGATCTGTGCAAGGCATCTTAAGAGTTGAGAGCTTTGGCTTCCAATTAGAGGTCTTAGGTTCAAGTCCTTACATATATATTATTGTGTGTAAGTATGAGATTAAATTCTCTCAAATGCACCCAAAAAAAAAAAATCGGATCCAATATATATAATACTAAGAGCAATGATTATATATATATATATAAAGAGAGAGAGAGAGAGAGAGAGAGAGAGAGAGAGAGAGAGAGTTTTTGGGATTCTTTTTTAAAAGAAAGCCAAGCAGTTCAAATCTAACTGACGGAAGATAATCCAAGCAGATCTTAATCTTTTTCATTCAGAAGGTAATATTTATTCCAATTCGTACTCCTGAGTAAAATAAATCCTTGGAGATGAGAGATCCGACTTGATCCATGTCTTATGAAATATTCATGTTAATCTCATAATGCATTAACAAGCTAGTATGCCATAAGAGCATATGTCACGAGATTAGCCAAAGCGAAATACGATTTTATTACCAAAACAAATTCTTTTAAGGCTTAATTAAAATTGTAATTAGATAATTAGGCATTTAAAAAATTTAAAAAATATAGCTTTAGTCAATGGAAGATCGTTTTGCCCCATCGCGTCAGTTAAGCTGGTGGTGACCATCTTAATATTTTCCCCCAAATCAAAATGAGATCCGGGCTCTCAATTTTTCATTCAATTTTCTGTCGTGAGATTTGCCGCGCGTGCCCTCCATTCGAGCCCTCCAGCCAGGTAACTCGCGTCGGAGGAGGGCATGGAGTCGATTAATTCGGATTTTAGTCGACCAGAAATTATACGAATAGGGTTGAAGAACCCATTTCATTTATTAAATGGGTCAAAAACTTTAACCCAAACCGGCCGACTTGACGATTGACGACACCACAATGATCTATTTATATATATTTTTTTTTAAAATCGAGTCAAATTGAGTTAATTATGTAAAATCGGGTCAATTTTGAGTTATGGTTAATTTTGAGTCAAATTTGAGTTGGCGGGTCAAAAAGTCAATTTGGTTGGTGGGTCAACGAAAAAATTAAACGGGTCAATTTTTGAACCCCGACAAAATTTTTGGGTCAACAACCATTTTTGAGTTAGGTTCGAATATCGTGTCGGGTCAATTTTGACACCCTTACAGCCAAGGACAACTTCGGGAGAGAGAAGCTTCATAGCATTTCTTATTTTTTTTCTCCCGATTTAGGTATTTCTAACACTAAATGAGAAATGTGTGTTAGATCTTAATTTATATGAGTTTAGTTGGTATGATGAAGTTATTTTGTTTGATTTCCATAGAAAATGTGTGTGAGATATCATTTTAAATGTGGTGTTTCTTATTTTTTTTATGCCAATTTAGGTATTTCTAATCCTAAATGAGAAATGTGTGTTAAATCCTAATTTATATGAATTTAGTTAGTATGATGAAGTTATTTAGTTTGATTTTCATAGAAAATGTGTGTGAGATCTCATTTTGAATGTGGTGTTTCTTATTTTTTTTTCGCCAATTTAGGTATTTCTAACCTTAAATGAGAAATGTGTGTTAGATCCTAATTTATATGAGTTTAGTTGGTATGATGAAGTTATTTAGTTTGATTTCCATAGAAAATGTGTGTGAGATCTCATTTTAAATGTGGTATTTATTTTGATGTACGATGAACTTGTTTAGTTTTTATCCACTAAGATCTCTTTTCATAGTAGTATTTGTAGAGATTTTACTTGTAGGATAATCATTGCTTTTGGTGGTCCTCCTTTTCCATATTTAGTTATTTTTGCTGAATTGATTGTTATCAACTATAGGGGTTAGTTATGTTTTTCAATGAATATAAGGAATATTTGGATTGAACTGGTGTGGGTTAGTTTCTTATTTCAATCATTAACCTTATGATCAAAGAAGTTTTGAATTGTTGGATTTTGCTTTCTAATAAGATTTGACTGGCTATTTGTTTTGATGGAGAATATATTTTGTGTATGCACCTTAGGAATTTGGATTTATGATTTCTCTTCAATTGAATTATGTACATAGACTAGGTGAGACAAAGGATTACTGGTGTTGTGTTATTGTTAATAAGAAATGAGTTGAGATCTATATATTGTTCTATTATGGCGGTGAACTTCAATGTAAGTGACGATTTCATTCCAACGTATGTTGGTGGAAAAAATCGTCCAGTCTAGATCCCACGATGGATTAAATTCAAGGAGTTAGAGAAGCGAATAATGATGTCGTTGAAGCTAGATCCAGTAAAGTTCTTTGTTAATCTTATATGTCATTTTCCTATTGGTGCTGGATTTATTGCAACTCACATTAATGATGAAGAAATCTGTGAAGCTATAATTAATGTAGCATGTGTGCAGCCTATTATGATTTATGTTGAAGTTAAGGAACTGTCGTATGAAGATAGAGAGATTAACAATATTGAGGAATGTCAGAGAGCTCGAACCAGTACTGAGTACATCACATCAACTTCTTAGCTAAGTACTTCGGTGGAATAGTATGGGTTTGCACCAATAGGACATGCTTACTTTGCTGGGAAAAGTTCTGCTGTTATGGGTGACCCAGAAGGTGATCACATGAATCCACTATCTCCTAAAGATGTTCGATATGAAACTATGCCTAGTGGAACTAGTAGTGATGATGATGAGGAGAATGATAACAACACAGAGCAGGCTATTTTAGGGGACACAAAACTATCCACGAGTGAGATACTATTGCAAAATACTTAGAACAACTCATACTAAAGCACTTGATATGTAATCATAAAATGCTCAAATAGTTAGAGAATGGGATGAGGACCTTACATTTGATCGCTCGTCAGATGAATCAACCCTTGAAGAAAAGAATTGCATCCCAGATGAATTGCTTGAAGGTATGTCTTTTCATGATAAGAAGCGATTCTGATTTCTTTGTTTAGGTTGATCCATCATAAATAATGTTGAGTATATGTATATGCTTCAAACCAATCAAAATTCACTATCTTGTACAACCACCATTCTCACCATGGAACTAGCACTCAGCATTTCTTGATGTTTAGGGAATGACCTGTTAATTGTCCTAGATTTATGGGTGCCTTGCGAGCTGCCGGCCTAGATAGTGTCTCACAGATGCAGTACATTCATCTGGATCACCACTTGCTCACAGCGTTCGTGGAGCGATGGTGTTCGTAGACCAATACCTTTCACTTGGCCACTAGAAAAATGATGATTATACTACAAGATGTTGTGATGATTCTGGGTGTTCGAATAGATGGCTCGCCTATGATTGGTAGGATTATTTTTGGTGGCAGGAAACGGTGGGCTTCTTGGCCAGGTTATTGTGATGAGTTGATTAGAGCACATCCAGAGCCACACACCGTGTACATGATCCGATCCATCTGCATATCACATCAGAATTCTGAATGGGACAGGGTCATGCACAAACTTGTTTGCCCCTACGATGGCTGCGATGGACATACTATATAGGTTCGTACATAGATCTCCTAGAGCTTCAGTTCACTATGCATGTCATAGCATACATACTATTTTCTATTGACTCTTTCCTTTTGCCAAATACATCAGGTTCTGAGGTTCATCCACAGTATCTGCCATTACTTGAGAATATTGATACATTTAGGGAGTTATCATTGGGTTCAGCTATGCTAGCTCATTTATATAGGGAACTACATGAGGCAACCAAAGCACATGAATATGGATGCATTCATTAATTGTAGGTATGGGTGCGGAGCATATTCATGTGGGAAGACCAACATTATTGCCATATCCTACTGAACATTGATGGGCTTAACGTGGGATGTGTGGAATGAAGGGTTCGTTGAAAATGCCATCCCACCTCGATTATATAGAGATGAGTTGGGCATTTGTAGAGTCGGGTATCTTTGCATTGATATAATATTTATTTACTTACTCATTATGTGCTTACAATTGAAATAATAATTTTTGCAATATTTACAGGTCATATGGGAGAAATATGGACATCAGATCCGTGTATGTCACGGATATATGTTTACAGGAAGAAGATATATGGCTAGCTATAGTACCATTGATATATTGTAAGAGAGTAGAATGGTACCTGCCTGATCATGTGCTCAGACAGTTCGGCATGCCACCTATGGTTTATATTGCATTGATAGATCCATTGTTCATATGGGTCGATGGCCGAGGAAAAGTCGACGTTGATTGGATCGATTACCACTACCCTTAAGTTGCACAATGGGAGCGCAGACGTGAGTCAGTTGTAGTGGTAGATTCATCACAGCAGGACCGAGAGCTAGCGATCAGCCGATACATGAGGTGGTATTGTTCTTGAGCTTCACTTTACATGCCGAAGGCTCCAACAATTCCTACTGACACCTATTACCCTCGAGCGCCTAGAGAACATTTGATGGGTATTCTATATGCAAAGTATTACAATTTGGTTTTTCTATAATAATGAAACCCTGATTTAAATTTCTGAATTTATAGTGTGAGCACATCTTGAATACTGAGGACATATTGCTATTTATTTGGAGAGATGATGATCATTTGAGCAATCTATCAATGATTATGAGAGATTGTGCATGGAACTGAGGTGAAATATGCATATCTCTTATAGTAGATACAGGGATGTTGACATTCCAAGCACTTCATCGTATGACGGATGTGCCATAGATAGATGTGGGTCCATTTTCTACACCAATTGTTAGAAAGTCTACGTATACATTCACACAGCCACCCCAGTATTCATATCAGGAAACTATGTGTCTTAGATGCTCCTATGGCAAGTAGCAGTCCCATCCACATATGGTCCACTGCCATTCCATATGACACCTCCATACGGAGTGTACCACGGGTATTCGTTTTACTCGGCTTCGTAGATGTGCATATGTTCTAACTTAGAATATTCATAACAACCTGCCAAGCAGGTTAAAGAGGAGGAGGACCATCAACAGCATTATCTACACGATCGGCCAAGATGACCACCAGCCCATTACACTCCTGGTAGTGATGCAATTTCACCACGCAGACATCGACAAAGATAGACATGTTATCTTTTTTATATAGTCGATGGTATGTACTTGTGACTATTTTTCATTTGTTATAGTTTCTCATTCAGTTTCATAATTCTGTAATTCTTAATTATGTGATCCTGGTGTTGTTTATTGTTTGTTTATTTTGGTTGGATTACATCAGAGATCGACATTAGGTTCATATGCATTTGGTTAAATTCAATTTCTTCACATCACATATTGAGATAAGGTTGTGTGTTAATGTATATTTTTTTATGATGAGATGTCTTTTTTCTTAAGAGCTTGTTAATTGCACTTTAATAAGAGTATTTTAGTGTAGTAAGATAAAACAAATTATGCAATGCTTCATTTGGTTGATTTTTAAAAGTGAAAAATTCCCTTGATTTCACTATTTCAAAGAATGTTACTATAAAAACTGCAGTTACCCGGGTGAGAATTGTCAAAAATTGTCAATGTGAAAATTGTAGTACTTTTTATTACCTTTCCAATGATACTAAGCACACTAAAATAAAACACCAGATGAGCCCGATACAGCCAAAAAATGGGGGCTGCCGCAATATCTTTATTTTTTGTAACTTAAATATTCATATATTCGCAAAAACTGTGGCTACCCAGGCAAGATTTATCGAAAGTTGTCAATATTAAAGTTGTAGTACTTTCATTATCCGCAATATTTTTATTTTTTGCAACTTAAATATTCATACATTCGCAAAAACTGCAGCTACCCGGACGAGATTCATCAAAAGTTGTTAACATAAAAGTTGTAGAATTTTTCATTAACTTTTCAACGATACTAAGCTAAATCGACGAGATGAGCGATATGACCAAAAATAACTTCTTGTATGTTTAATTTTTTTAAAAAAAAGCCGATCCTCAATTGGCTGATAACCATGTGTATCTTTTCTCGGATAAGTTTTATTTTTTTTAAAAATACCTAATTAGCCAATTAAATTTTTAATTAAACCTAATTTCAAAATTAAGCCTTCTTTTAATTGCTAAAGACGAAACAGTTGAGTTTTGGAGACCTTGAATTTTTTACCAACTTGTAATTGGTAATTAAATCTTTATTTTGAGAAATTTGAACGTTGATCTTATTTTTTGCTGAATTTTTTATATTTTATTTATGCAAATTAGTCAAGTATGGAGAAAGTTTAAACAAAAATGAATTGAAATAGTTCAATTCCATGGCACTCTGAACTTGAATAAAGGGAAGAAAAAAATAAATAAATTAAAATGTTAAAATGCATGTTCATCCGATTATTCAGGACAAGAGTCCATGTCCCTTCTTCTCTGGATAGGACTCAGAGATGACCTTTAGTTGGCATTTTGCCAAATTTTAGTTCGTGAAAAGAGAAAGGAAACCACGATGCTTTGGAATAATCATGCGGCAAACTCTCTTCCGGCTCTTTCTTCTTCTCCTCCTCCACCTTCTCCGTCTAGTTTCTTTCTTCTTTCTATTACCATGCTTTCTTCTTCTCGGTATTTATCCCTTCCCCTCATTCTCGACCTCGGCTCTCAGGAGGTCAGCATCATGACGGGGATGGTTGGCGATTGATGGTTCTTTTCCCCTTAACATCTTCTCCTCACTTGCATTCTTCCATTTCACCTAAACCAAGGATCTCTCTGTATGGAAAGATCTATTGCTTGCTGCCAGCTCCCTCTTGCGTATGTGTGGATTCCAATGAAGTGGACTTCTCAGAGGATGATTTGTCTGCCGGAAAGCAAGAATGGCATCTCTCTCTAATTGGTCACTCGATTGGTAAGCCTATGGATCTTTGTTAGCGCCATTAAAAGAAATGGAGCTTTAAAGGTGCAGATCTACTTACATTGAAGGTGATTATTTCTGTTTAAGTTCAATTGTCAAGAGGATTATGATTTGGTGTGGAATCACGGCCCTTGTTTTCTCAGCTTTTCATTTTCCAAAATGGACTTGGGACTTTTGAATGATCCTATCTCGAGATTCGATTTGGATTAAACTCCCTAACTTCCCCATCTTTGTTGGAGCGAGGTTGGTTCTCTAAGGTTGCTAGTAAAATCGGTGTCCCCTTGGCCGTGGACCATCTTACCGCGGCTAGATCTCGGATAACATTTGCGCGCATTTGTGTCCAAATCTCCACTTCCTCTCCTCTTCCTGATACGATTCCGATTAATCTAAATGGGAAAAGGTTCATGCAGTCTGTCGTTTATGATTGGAAGCCGTCCGTTTGCTTTACTTTTTACTTTCGATTTGCGTATGTCCTCTTAACTTTTCCTCTTCCTCCCAGGCGCAATCAGACCTCCTAAAGCTCCCATCAGAGTGAATAATCAGATTACTAAGGAGTATATTCCCATTCAGCCCTCTCTCTCATTCACCTGTTACTATCATGTCTTCCCCTCCTCCTATTACTAATTCCATATCAGATGACAAGATTATGGAGGCTTGTCTTCCCTCTTCCTCTATGACCAAAATCGGTCACCATCTCATTCTCCACCTCGAGGATCTTTGTGTCTTGATGCTTACGCTCCTTTCAAGGATTATCGACCATACTCCCGACTCTCTCTTGGTGTTGTTACGTTGTTTGTGGTTACCCCAGTGGTCTCTTTCAGTATTGGTATTGATAAAGGGAATAAAGAAGTTACTCTTATGGAAGGAGGGAACATCTCTTCTTCTTCCCAACCCCTTCTCTTAAAGGTAAAAGGGTAAAAAAAAGCTTCTTCCTCCTCCCAATGAATCAAATATCAATTGGTAGTTGGAATGTTAGGGTTTATCTGCGTTGGAAGACTTTTATTTGTAGAAAGCTTATTAAAGACTCTCATCTAGATCTTCTTTGTCTTGAAACCAAAGTTCATATCCTTTTTGCATATCAATCAGGTTTCTTCTTATAATTTATTTACTTCAGAATCCTGTGTAAATAATTTTGATTGTGCTAGTGGTGGTCGCATATGGATCAAATGGCAATCTGACAGGTTGAATTTTGAGTTATTATGTAAGTCGAGCAATTTATCCATGGTCGAAGTTTACTCACGGTTAATAGCTTTCTCTTAACAAGTATCTATGAAAATGATTCTCGTCGATCCTCCTTGTGGTCTTCTTTAAAGGTTTTTTTCATGTTAATGCTCTCCTTGGATTATTTTAGGTGATTTGTCCTTTAAGTGCTAAGGATAAACAATGTCGGTTTCTTTCAACTCGTCTTTGGAATTTAAAGATTGTGTTAATGATTGTGGTGGATGGAGCTCCCTAGCGGCTTACATTTTACATGGTTTAATCGGTTGGAACATCCTATTTACTCTAAGATTGATGGTCTTTTGTAATTCCAATTGGATTGAGATGTTTCCATCTTCTTTTTATAAAGTCCTCTCTCCAAGATCATCGGATCATTCTCCTTTGGTAACTCTTCTTCAATCTCCCTCTTTGGTATCTCATCGTTTCCTTTTCAGGAATTATTGGACCTTAAAGCCTAGGTTTAAGGATGATATTCAGGAGGTTTGGAACAACTTCATTCAAGGAGACCCTTTTTATGTCCTTTCTATCAAGCTAAAACTTGTTAGAAACATGATGAAAGGTAGATATAGGGATATTTCTCCCTTACAGCAGCAAATCAATATTGTTAAAACTGAACAAAATGAGGTTTTTAGGAATCTGGAAAAAGATCCTTTCAACATCCATCTCATTCATGATGCTAAGGAGATTAAAATCAGATACTCTGAGTTACTTATAAAAGAAATGCTATGGATTAAACAGAGAGCTAAGGCACATTGGCTTTCATTCGATGATGATTTAAAATTCCTCTACCTCTCAATAAAGGAAAGGAAAAGCTCCAATCGATTAGAAGTGCAAAGCGACTTGGGGTCTTCTCGATCAAAAGGATATTTCTGTAGGTATTATGAGGATCTATTCAATTGTGATGACTCTCTTGTTATTCACAGCAAAATTTTCTGTTGGGAGTTGTCTTTCATTAGATCATGCTGCCGATCTTGAAGCTGAAGTTTCTGAATAGGAAATTATTGCTACCTTGAAAAGTATCAGTGAAAATAAATCGCCTGGCCCGGATGGTTTTAATTCTAAGTTTTACATTGACTCTTGGAGTATTACTGGCAAATCTTTTGTAAATGCGTTCTTTTCTTTTCAAGAATTCCAGTTATTGCTTTTCAAGCATACTCTCTTAACTTTTATACCAAAGGTGAAACATTCCAATAGAATTGAAGATTATCGTCCTATATCTTTATGCAATACATTCTATAAAGTGGTGGCCAAAATCCTTGCCAATCGTATGAAGATATCTCCCCTATTATCAATAATTCTCAATCGCCTTTGTTAAAGGAAGAGACATATCGATAATCGGCAATGGCCTTTGAGATTTGTAATGAGTTCTCTACCTCTAATAGCTCTTACTTTTTTATCCAAAATAGATTTGAAAAAAGCATTTGATAAAATCAACAGAAAAGCACTGATCCATCGACTTCTGGACAAAGGTTTTCCCATGAGATTTACTACTTGGGTGGAAGCTTGCATCTCTGATGTGCCTTTCTCTATCGTGTTAAATGGGAACATCTTAGGTTATTTCTCTTCCTCCAATGGCCTTAGACAGGGCTGCCCATTGTCTCCTTTCCTCTTTACGGTGGCCATGGACACTTTTTCATGCATGTTAGAAATGAAATTAACAAAGGATTATATAATCCTATTTCTCTGGACAAAGCTCTTCTCATCTCTTATATCGACGATCTCCTTGTGATGGTACCTGATCCTCTACATTTACCTCACTTAAGTCCACTCTTCAATCTCTTAAGCACTACTTGGGACTTGAGGTGAACTATTCTAAATCATCCTTGTGCCTCTCTTCAAGGAAATTGGATAATTCTCATACTGTTTTGGGTATTCAATTGGGTTCTTTCCCTTTCAAATATTTGGGACTTCCTCTTATTAAAGGTACAATCAAGATGGCTTATTTCACCCCTCTCTTTGATAGATTACATGTATGGTTGGCGTTCCTTTCATTGGGGAAGGTTGACTTATCGGTCTTCTATTAATAGTTACTTATCATCTTGGTTTCATTCTATGGCTATTCAGATGGTATTATCAAAAAATCTCTTTTCTAAATTTTTCTATCATTGAGGCAAAAGTTGTACACTATTTTTCTTGGGAGCGTACTACTTTACCCAAAGAAAAGGAGGAGTTGGGTTACTCTCCTTCTTCTCTTAATTTGATTAGCAAACTGAAATTAATGTGGAAAATTTGTAAGAGATACTCCTTTTGCTAATTGGTGTTTAGCTAAATATACTCTCTATGGAATCCTTGCATTTATAGAGTTTCTCCACTTTGAAATCGATTGTCAAAGTTCTTTGAAAAATATAGAAACAAGCGCATTTTCAAGTGGGGGAGGGTAATGCTTTTCTTTATATTATGATCCTTGGTGTAATGGGCATTCTCTTTGTTATTGGTTGGGAGTTAATGGCTTGAAACATTTAAACTTCACGGATGACCTAAAGGTCCACATTCTTATTCACAATGGGCATTGGAATCTCCCTTCTTTACTTGAGTCCTCTCATCCTTGGTTGTCCATTAAGATCTTGGATACTTCTATTGAGAATGGAGCTGATTCTGTTAGTTAGCTTAAATCTCACTCTCCTTCTACCAAGGAGTTTAGAGAAGCCATCTTTGATTGTCACCCCTCTTTAGATTGGACTAAAGGAATTTGGTTTAAAGGCTATTCTATTAACTATGCTCTATTGTTGGATGGCTTATATTCAGGGTCTTAAATTATCTGATAAATTAGCAAACAAAGGGATTGGAACTCAACTCCTTTGCTATTTTTGTCATTCTGTTTTAGAATCTCATAACCACTTATTTTTTGAATGTCCTTTGGCTATGAAATTGGTGAGAGCTCTCATTCCAAATGGTATGTTTCTTTTGCTTTGCAATCTACTCTCCCATGGTCCTTAATTTTATTAATGATGGGAGCATAAAATGTTACAAAGATTACACTTTCGATTATTTACGTTCTTGTTTATACCTTGTGGAGAAAGGAATAATCGCCTTTTCTCTTCTACCTATCTTTTTTTGCCTTATCAAATCAAGTTAAAGAAAGGGTTTGCTAAAATGCAAAGTGGAAATTGAAAGTTGCTTGGCAGTGCGGATTTATCTAAATGGAGAAATTATCTTCCTCCTTAACTCTTTTTCTTTTACGTGCACACTTCTTATTTACGTTGGATGTCGCTTATCTCATTCTCGATATTTTCGTTGTTTTACTGTCTTTGTATTTGTCGAAGAGGGCTATCTGGATGTCTTTTACTGATTTATGTGTCTTGCTGTACCGGTGTAATTGGTTACCTGGATGCTTTCTTGTTCCATTTCTGTTTCACCAGGAATTCCTTCAGGTGGCTGTGGGATTTATGGCTATTTTCACTATTTTTTCATGGAGGCTGCGGTTGTTTTTCACTAGAGCTCTTACATTGCTACTCCTTTTTTTGTGTTGGCATTCACAGAGGAAGGTGTTACATTTTGATCTTCTTCTGTTTTACGGTACTTTATCTTTGGTATGGGTTTTGGCTATGGATGTTGTATTTGTTTCATTCTGGTTTCTCTGTTTCAATTTCTTACGTGATGGAATTCATGGAAAGGGCAGATATGTGCCTTGATCTTCTTTCTTCCATTTATTCTCTCGATCTTTGTGGGCTTTGGTGGTGCTGGGTTGCTTTTGGAATGGGCGATGATGAGGATATTCTTGCACAACTTATTGATCTTCAATTGTTCCTCCTGTTGGATGGTCTCTCCAACCGATCCCTTCTTGTTGTGAGCAGATTCTATTATTTTGGGGATTGTTTGGAGGGCTAGACAGCCGTGAGGGGACTTTCTTGTCCTATATGATTGTTTTCTTTGTTGTGCTAGTTTTGGGCATCTTTGATGTATTTTGTATCCCCAGTCCATTGAGCTATTTTGCTCCTTTTCTGTAGGACTTTCTTTTTAAATGTAGTTGATCTTGTTTCTAATTATTGTTCTAGTTTAGTGTTTTCTTTTTGCTTGGTCATGATTAGTCTCTTTGTAACTTTACTTTTGGAATACAATTGGGCTACGGCTCTTAAACTTTTCCAAAAAAAAAAAAATTTAGTTCGTAAATTATGTGATCTGCAAAAAAATCAAGATCTGAAATAGTATTTTATTATGAAATTTATCTTCCAATAATTGATAAAATAAAGTGATTCACATCAGCGATGAAATCAGAAGATGATCGAAGAGAGTCGTCACTTCAAATTTTAAATTAAATTTATAATATTATATAATACATTAATTATTTTGCCTCTCTAAATCTAAACTATTAATAACAATTAACAATTAACAATTTGATATTTATTATATTATAAATTTAATTATCATGTATATAATAATTTTATACATCTTCAAATTTTAAATAAAATAAGATGATATTTTTTGTTTAAAAGAGTGAAATTATTTTATGAAAAATAAACTATAGATATTATAGATATGAATACTATTTACTCTCGAAGTCAAAGATATTTATATCACAAAAATACTATTATAATAAAATATAATTATAAAGTTAATATTTTAATAACTATTGATACATACTATAAGAGATAAATAACTAATTTAAAGAATACATTTTGGAAATTTTGGATTTTAATTTAACATTGAATCTATAAGATGAATATAAATCATTCAAAATTGATGAATTTTATTAACTTATAATTAAATTTTAACGTGAAGATTTTAAAATTGATTATCTTGATGCAAAGAGAAAGCGTCGGGAAAAAAAATTTTAAATGTCTCATTATAATGCTAAATTAAAAAGTTATCTTTTATTTATAAGTTATTTTTAGTAAAATTTCATTTAATCTTTTGCATTTTTATTTATTTTGATTAGAAAAATTTAACTTTGATTTTTTTTTTTTTTTGTTTCGCCATTTCTCTCTTTAAGTTCTTATTCCATCACTGCTTCAGACATATATAATTAATATATTTTTAATATTTTCTCTCTTGTGATTTGTCATTTATAAGAAAAGAAAGGTGCTTGAGAAGTTAGTGAGCAAAATTTAAAATTTTATATGATATTTTAAAGATCATAGTAAATGTCATCTTATATGAATGTAAAAAATACATAGGGAGCTATTTGAGATTAATTTTATTTTATATTTTTTGTTTTTATTTTTATGTTATTTTTAGAAATATATTTATTTTATGTATTTTTTTTTTTAAAAGCTGATAATATTATATTTAAAAATATATAAAATAACTTTCAGATATTTTAAATATTTTTAAAAATACTAATAACTATTAAATATATTTTACTTTAAAATAAAATATAATTAAAATAAAATAAAAATATAAAAATAATGGTGATCCCACACAACCTCTTAGTATATTTAGAACTTTATATTGGTAATTTGGAATCATTTTATTATTGTTGACCTCAGTTTGTCTTCTAGAAAAGTCGGACTCTCGCTCACCCGTTCCCTCTCTGTCTCCCTTAACTTCAAGGAATCGCTAGGGCAATCGCAAGGAATTACACGCATGCTCCATCAAAAAGCCTTCTCGTTCGTTCATTTCGGTCTGTTAGTTGCCCTGCTCTCCTTCCCCCCGCTCCCCCCAGCGACTTCCTCTTCCTGCATGCTGAAAACCCTCCTTCCCATCTTTGTCTCGTCTGTCTTCTACAGCCGCATAGGTAATCCCCATTTTGGTCATCTCCCTCATACGATTCTCTCACATGGACGATCCCAAAAGCTCTCGTTCTCTCTCTCTCCCCCTCCCTCATCCATCATTTCTCTCTTTAGTTCGCAGTCGAAACCGAGCCGAAGAACAAAAAAAAAAAAAATCATAGCGATAAAATTGAGATCCCTCTCCCCGTCTACTATAGTAATTACTGTAGATTCAAAAATTTTTTTCCTCCATCCCTTCTACTATATTACCCGCAACAACCACTTTGCTTAAGTATAATACAATAAGGCTTCAATGTATGGAAAATTATATATATTTGCTTCATTTTTATGCAGGTGATCAAAGATCATACTAAGCTCAATAGTGTATAGTAGGATTGAAGACTCCACTAATGTTCAATAAGGCTTAGTGGATATGAAGACTCAGCTGTGATATTTTTCTTTCCTAATGAAATCGTCGATCGGTTCTTGACTTGAAATAATTTGTTCAATTTCTAATCACATGTCTAGGAGCTTGCTTGATAGGGTTAGTGCTTGATTTATTGCTATTTTGTGGGCTCACGTTAGAGATAATCCAGACATTTCTTCATAACTCCATGCAAGATAGTCTTCAAAAACTAAGTCTTGATTTCTTCTTCATTCAATGACGCGATGTATGTCGGTGTGGATTTTCTTCTGTCCTAAGGTTGATTTCTTAATGCTTGTCAATTGTTGAATAAATCTTGTCTTCAAATTCTAGCGGTGCATCTTTGATTTGTAGATCATCTGGATCATCTGAGATTTCTAGACACACATCCTCATAAGAGTAGGTTTTGTGTGAAAATAACCTATCAGACTCTAGATAGTTCGTGACAACTAAATAATAATCGTGATCATCGACTAGACTTATTATACCAAATCCTAGTCCTGATCTTGATTGTGCATCCCTGACCGTGTTGTTCCATAGCTTTTCGGAGTAAAATTATTTTATGAAAAATAAGATATAGATATTTTAGGTATGAATGTTGCTTATTCTATAGGTCAAAGATATTTATGTCACAAAAAATACAATTATAATAAGTATAATTATAAAGTTAATATTTTAATAGCCATTCATACATACTATAAGAGATAAATACCTAATTTAAAGAATGCATTTCAGAATTATTGAATTTTAATTTAGTATTGAATCTATAGGATGAATATAAATCATTCAAAATCGATGAATTTTGTTAACTTATAATTAAATTTTAACGTGAAAATTCCATCAATAAAGAAACTCTATATTTAAAAAATTCAATTATAGCATTCTAAAATTGAACCTCATTAATAACATATACTAAGATTGATGTTTTAGTTTGTTAGATGCAAAATTATTTATTGATGATCTTGATACAAAGAGAAAGCGTCGCTAAAAAACAATTTAAATGTCTCATTATAATGACTAAATTAAAAAGGTGTTTTTTATTTATAAGTTATTTTTAATAAATTTACATTTAATCTTTGTTTTTTTGTTTATTTTGATTAAAAATTTGATTGATTGATTTATTTTTTATTTCACCAACTTCTCTCTTTAAGCTCTTATTCCACCGAGACATCTATAATTAAAATATTTTTAATATTTTATCTCTTGTGATATGCCATTTTAAGAAAACAAAGGTGCTTAAAAGTTAGTGAGCAAATTTTAAATTTTTATATGATATTTTAAAGATCATAGTAAAAATGTCATCTTGTATGATTGTAATAAATACATAGGGGTTATTTGAGATCAATTTTGTTTTATATTTTTTGTTTTTCTATTTTTTTTTCTATTTTAAAGATATATTTATTTCATGTATTTTTATTTTTAAAAGCTAATAACATTATATTTAAAAATATACAAAATAATTTTTAGATATTTTGAGTATTTTAAAAATACTAATACTATCAAATATATTTTACTTTAAAATAAAATATAAATAAAATAAAAATAAAGGTGATGCCACACAACCTCTTTTAGTATATTTAGAACTTTATATCGATAGTTTGGGATCATTTTTATTCTTGTTGACATTGATTTATCTTCCAGAAAAGTCGAACCCCCGCTCACACGTCCCTCTCCGTCTCCCCCTTTTTTTTTTGTTATTTTTTATGTTATTTTTTCTTTTTTTTATTTATTTTATTTTTTTAAAATTTTTTTTGTTTTTGGTTTTTTTATTTTTTTAATTTTTTTTGGTTTTATTGTTTTTCTTTACTTTTTTTGTTTTTATTAAAATTTTTTTTATTTTGTTATTATTATTTTTCCCTCTCCGTCTCCCTTCATCGCAAGGAATCGCACGCATGCTCCATTAAAAAGCCTTCTCATTCCTTCATTTATGTGTCATTTTTAAAATAAAATATTAAAATCGGTCGAGGTGTTTCAAAATACTGATCGTCACGCTCATCAAGGCATGACGAGCAAACAAAAAAAACTTATTAGATGTGACACTCCTATGCCAAAATACTGATAAATTTTCATCAAATTTTTGGGACTTAAATTAAAATTTAATTGAATATTAATTTAAATATGAAACCTGAAGTCCTAAATTTTTTTAATACAAAATTGAATTTAAATGGACACAAGAATTATTATTATTATGTGAGAATGTACTAAGTAAAAAAAAAGTTCATTAATTATCACCAAATGAATGCTTGAAGTTTCTCACTTCTATATTGAGACAAACAAAACACTTAAGTCAAATATAAATGAAATTTGAGATCAATATTAGACTCATAATGTATTTATGAAATACAAACTTAATTTTGAATAAAATAGAACTTGAAGTGGATAAAAAAATGAACTCTAATTAGGTTTAATTCCATTTATATAAGCATGAACAATTTTTATAGTATAGTGGAAAGCTCATTTTCATATGAAGATAGATTCAAATAATATTCAATGCTAAGCACTTCAATGGAGCTTGCAATGACTTGAAAGTCTATTTGCAAATAGGAGTACTTGAAATGAATGCTTGTAGAAGGAATTCTGCAAGATTGAACGTTAAGTTCAACAAAGAGAAGACACCTATAATCATGATATAAGTTTGCTTGTATTTGAGTTAAAATATTTAACACATGTAAGTATTTTAATGAATGTGAATCTATTACACATCTCTTGAAGCAAAGTTATATCATATTCAAGTGGTTTAGAGTTTATGCAAGCTTTTAAATGAATGAACTCAGTGCCACCGGATCTGCAATTCTTCGTACAAGTAGACAGAAGGTGATGCTAAATTAAATTATCTATAAATTATGGAGCATCTTTCAATCCAAAAGAATTTCAATCTAATTATGATTCTAAAAATCAATGATTTCATTAATTAGATGAAAATATCTAAGCTATAAATACATGTATGTGCTCAAATATAAAAATTTAGAATGCAAATTTTAATGTCTAAAAAGGCTGTGCAGGCCAAGTTGGAATAAAATAAAAAATTGAAATTAATCTTATGATTTAGAAATAAAATTATCTGAATTATTAAAATACCATAGCCCCACAAATCTGAATGTTTAGATTCAAGTGTTTGAGAATACTGCACGGGTTAAAAATAAATAAATTTAGACTTTATTTTGTATTTAAGAATATATTACAACTTCATAATTATATTTCAAAAATACAAATATTTAAATGAATTAATATTTGAATTTTCAAAATATAAACACATTTGTTAAGATACGAAAGATATTCAGTTGCAAAGTTATGAAATACAACTACGAGCTTTAACCTAAAGATCTGATCCTCTCTTAGGAGCTAAAGTTCTTAAATATATTCAATTCAATAAATTAACTACCCCAATGATGACTTTGTTGAATGAAGATTTCAACTGGAGGGGATACTTCCATCAAAATATGATTCTAATTTTAGATTAAATTAATATAAATTGAGCATCAATCCAAATGTAAAATCTAATATATCATTAAGCTATTAATGGTTAAATAAAATTCAATCTTTAAAAACTTAAAACAAAATCTAACTCAATCCATTTTCTGCAATAGTTTATTAAAGGTGACAAATTAAGAAAACTCTAGCTCACCAAAGAGTCAATATCAAATCAAGTATTTTACTATGTTCACTCTAATCAATCTCACACCAACAAGGATTTGACCTATGTCCTCTGACAGTGTGGCTTGGCCAGTAAGCTCCACATATGATGCGATTCGCAGAGTCCTCGATGGGGTGGCAAATGACACTATTATATTACGATCATGACTATAACCCGTATGTTCTCCAATGGCTCTGTATCTTGAGATGTGAATCATGGGGTGTACCTGATAGGACAAAAATTTATATGTTAGCTAAGGTAGCCTTAAGATTGTCTCTTTAGATAAACACCATCACAAGTTTGCAAGGATTACTTGGACGATGCAACCCATGACTGCCAACAAGGATACTTTGATCAGGTTGGGTCAACTACCTCCTTTGACTATGTAGACTAAGGATCACAACAGCCTGGGATGACGGAACCATGTGATATAGATTAGGCATGCCATCATTCCCCAAACCATCTTTTCTAAGCAAAAATGGTGAATTTCATAAATTCTAAATGAGAAATCAAAACTCTACATGCTGCTACTATATGCTATACATTTAACGATCTAACGACTAGTATTAATCAAAAGTTCTATCTAAGCATTGGGAGGGGTAATTAATTATAGGTGTTTGTGTCTATAGGAAACCTGGAATCAAATCTAAAGTCCTTACAAAATGAGAATGAAATCTCTCGATAGTACCTTATCTATCTTGTCTCACCTTTTGAATATTTCACCGATATTTAAATCAAACTCTCTTTAATGTGAGAGGTTGGTGGCGATTGGATCCCACAATTCTTTTCATTTTGATATTTATTTTTAATTTATTTCATTTATTATTTTTTATAAATAAAATATATTATTGATAATAATTATTTTTTTAAATTAAAATTATTTAAAATTACTTTAAATATTTTTTTAAAATAATTTGATTAATTTTTAAAATAAAAATACTTAAAATTACAATATATAAATATATTTTTTTAAAAAAATACTATAATAATGAAATATAAAACATAAAATAAAATCAATGTCGAACAAACCTATAGTGTTAAATTTTTTTGTTAGCTTGAACTTACATAGATATACAAATATTTAGGGCTTTATATTTTATCATAACATTGCCAACTCATCCCAAAGAGAAAAGCAATTGTCACAAATTTTGCCAGATCTCTCAAAGAAGACAATTAAATCGAATAAAATAAAGAAAAAGAAGAAGACTACAACTCAAAAGATTATTAACAACTTAAAGGAGTATCATCTGCTGACAAGACAATCATTTAAGCTTGTAGACCTTATGTCTAAACTCCATATTGTTGAGTTAGTTGATAAAGATAATGGTGAATTTTGCCTAGTAAAGACATGTCAAATTATCTATGTGATATTAGATGTTCTTCAGTATCAGTTACTCCAAAATGATAATGATAGTCAGACAGACTTGACTAACCCATCAAATTTTTTCTCAGAAAAGAAAGAAGAATCTGAGGAGTTAACATCAGAATCATATCTAATGACTCAACCAAAAGATAATATTTTAGATGAAGATTTATGTTTTCCAGACTGAGAAGAGTCAGTCTCATGAACAACATGACATATGAAATGTATAAAGTTGAAAAGTGAGTTTAACTCTTTCATTCAATCCTCAAGAATAAAAAGTGAATTTGAAGAAACTACTTCTTCAGAGAAATTTGAGCACGATAAGGTGATTTAAGTTCAGTTGAGAAGTGGTAAAGTCTTACCACCATCATCAAAGAAGGAAAATTCAAATAAAGATAAAGTCAAACAAATTGAAGTCAATGAAGATATCATTCCCAAAAATCTTAAAATAAGCCTAAATCAAGCAAAAGATAGATTATAATATTCTATCACATCTAAGAAAGATCCATGTACAAACAAATGTGTATGAGGCTCTCTTAATGTCAAAAGACCTCCGAGAAATTTTGATACAAGATCTCAAATATCTAGAAAGTTATGAAGCTTACTTTGCCGAAAAATATATGATTGAATCATTACAAACTCAAGATCTCCCAGTAATCATATTTTCTGAAGAAGGTCTTATATTGGGAACAGTAGATTACAACTGCCTTCTATATGTTACCGTAGAGAGTGATGACATCTTGATCAATCAAATCTTATTGATCCGGTTCTTTCATTCTTATGAGTCTAAAAGCATTAAGAAGATTATCACTTAATATCCAACATCTTGGGAGGGATAAGTTGATGGTTCATGATTACAATGAGAAAGGGCAGAAAACCTTGGATTCTTTTATGCTCCCACTCAAGTTTGTATATCTCGAAGCCAAGTTTATGTGTCGATACATTGTTTAGAACTCTCTTGGTGACCATGGATGCATGAGTATGGCATGGCCCCATCAACAATCATCGGTGTATGAAGTACCTAAAAGATGGAGAAGAGTTCAAAATTTCTAGCAACCTACAATCATTCTCCATTCATGGAAAGATTTATGAAGATGCAAAATATTTTATTCCTAAAGAGCCTAAGCCAACAAAGCCTCTTGAGGTGGTAGCATCCACTTGAGCAAATTTATAAGGAAGAGCATAAGCAAAAAGGAAGAAAGAAGGCAATGTTGACTCTCCCTAAAGCACTTAATTCTACACCTAAATTAAGAAGATCAGTTCCTCATTTGGGAAGTGACACACAAGAAGAAGAAAATATTCCTGTCAAACCTAAGGGAACTTATAAACTTTCAAGAAAAGAAAAGTATAAAATAAGTGATTCTGATTCAGACTATGACTTTGAATCTACTTGTGAAAATAGGGTTCAGAGGGTCGCAACAAGAAGGATAGCTCACTTGATAGTGTTAGATAACTCCTTCAAAATTATATCCATCTCTCAACAATACGTCAAAGAAATCACTCTACTGGAGGTCCATAATATTGAAGAATTGATAATATTCTATGTGCTGTAGTTGAGTGAGAGTGACGGAACATGAACTTTATTTTATAAATCTAAAGAGTCTCAGCCTCACAATTTTGATATACTCAACATAAAGATTACGATGAGAAGGTGCCAATATGAATACTGATATATTATCCACCAAAATTATAAAGAATGATGCATAAGCTTGGAATTCATATTGAAACTACTAAACATAGAACTCAAATCTTTAATAGGATTTGGAGCCAAAGAAGTCCTCAAGCATCACGAAGAAGTGATAAGTTTTTCACTAAAGGTCTTGGGTTCAATCACCAATCTCATCAAAATAAAGTTTGTTATAATATAATAGAAGGCGAGATCACTAATAGTGAAGATGATCTCTATGAAATTCTTCACACAATGAAGAAGTAAAAAGCGCACAAAGAACTGAAGATGGTGGACAAACACTACTATGGATGAACTCAAAGAAATCAACCTAGGAGCTGAGAATGATTCCCATCCAACTTTCATCAGTGCCTTTCTACTTGATGATAAAGTTGAAGAGCTAAAAGTGTTACTTTGTGAATTCAGGGATTGCTTTGCTTAGACATATGCTGAAATGCTAGGTTAGTCCCTTGATGTAGTAGTTCATAAATTGGTAATCAAGCCATAAATAACACCTGTTAAACAAGCTCCGAGGCGAATGAGATTAAAAATTGAGGAATATGTGATCATTAAAACAAAAAAGCTAATTGAAGCATGATTCATACGTGAAAAAAGTATCCTGATTGGATAGCTAATATGGTTCCCGTGAAGAAGAAAAATTATCTGATTCATATCTGTATCGACTTCCGAGATCATAATAAAGCTTGCCCAAAAGATGACTTCCTGCCTTCTATATCAGAATTGATGGTTGATAATATTTCCAACTATGATATATTTTCTTTTATGGATGGATCATCAAAATATAATGAGATCAAGATGGCACCTAAAATGAAAGACATACATCATTCATAACACCTATTGACATATATTGCTACAAAGTGATGCCTTTTAGTTTGAAAAATGCTGGAGCTAGATACCAAAGAGCTATGACACATATTTTTGATGAGTTAATTCACGAGAAGGTGGAATATTATGTTGATGATTTGGTGGTGAAGATCTTAAATTGTGAAAATCACTTTGAAGACTTGAGAATTGAATTGGAGAGAATAAAAAAATATGATCTCAAGATGAATCCTCTAAAATATTCATTCAGGGTATCCTCCAAAAAATTCTTTGGGTATATTGTACGTCACAGAAGAATTGAGATAGATCCTGCTAAAATCAACGTAATTGTGGAGATGCCTCCACCAAAGAGTTTGCGTCAGCTTCATTCTTTACAAGGATAGCTTGCATTCATCCAATGATTTATATTAAACATATCAGGATACTGTCAACCATTTACAAAGTTGATGAAAAAGAATGCTCCATTCAAATGGGACAAGGAGTGCCAAGAAGCCTTCAATAGCATTAAAAGCTACCTATTAAATCCAACAATCCTTGTAGTGCCTACTCCTAGGAAGCTCCTCATTCTATACATAGATGCTTTCAAAAAACCCCTCAAAGCATTATTGACACAACATAATGAAGAAAGCAAAGAGAATGATCTTTATTATTATTGACCTTATTTTTAGAATGAGCTCTCAACCCCTCCATCTTAGACATAAGACTTCTCTTAGACTTTATGAGTTCCTTAGTCTTAAGACACATCTAATTAGGTGGACACTCAACCTAGCCCTAGAGACTTAGAAGAGTTAGCCGTAGGAATAGGTCATGCCTTAAGGGTGTTAAGAAAATTTTCCTACCATTAGCTTGAACCATTCCTCACCTTCCTTCCTTCAAGTCTAACTCCAAATCAATCTTATTTGATTTTCTCCAAACTCAAATTAATGCCACATGATTCAACTCCATATGATTGAAATCCATGATTGAAACCCATGAATGAAATTCTTAAGTCCAAATCTTTCCTGAGTCCTTAATCTTGTCTTAAGGACTTAGCCAAAATCATAATTTAAATCATTTCAAACTCATGTTATTTTATCATAATTCATTTATATTCTCATTTATGTTCACATATATGAATGAAATATAAATACAAATCAATCAAACTAAACTCAAAATTCAAAATTAATTCATGAAATTTCCTAAGTCCCTTAATTTCCATCTTAAGGGCTTATCCAAAATCAACTCTAAATTAATTCAAATTCATGGGTTTCTCATAAATTTATATTCTCATTTATATTCACATATATAAATGAAATATAAATACAAATCAATCAAATCAAATCCAAAAATTTAATTCTAAATTTAAAATTCTTCCTAAGTCCTTAATTTCCCTTTAAATGGACTTAGCCTAAATCATGATCAAATCAATTCAAATTCATGGGATTTTTTCATAACTCATTTATATTCTCATTTATATTCACATATATAAATGAAATATAAATATAAATCAATCAAACCAAATTCAAAAATTCAAACTTCAAACTCCAAAAATTTCCTAAGTCCTTTAAATTCCTTTTAATGGACTTAGCCTAAATCATGATCAAATCATTCCAAATTCATCAAATTTTCTCATGATCCATTTATATTCACATATATAAATGAAATATAAATTCAAACAATCAAAACCTATTCCAAAAAATCAAACTCAAATCTACTCAAAATCCAACCTAAGCCTTTCAAGTCAAAATCTTGAACTTAGCCAAATCAACTTCAAATCAAGCCAAACTCTTGATTTTCCTTCATGATTCAATCAACCCTACAATCATGAATCCAAATATAAATACAAACTTCAATCACCAAATCAAAACCCAATTCAAAAATCAAACCCCAAATCCATTCATATTCTTCCTTTGAATATGAAATTGTCAACTGAAACAAAACTCATTTGACTTCAAACCACTTACAAGTAGATTTATATTTCAATCATAAGTTTATATACAAGTTCAATCAAACTCAAATCAAGCTTAGACCAAGCCATTTGACCCACTTAGGCTCACTTGACCCAAAGTGACTTAAAGTGCCCTTATGAGCCAAATTCTAATCCTAACCAAATTGAATTGAATCATACTCACCTATGCTTCTCATCATGATCAACAATCATTATGGGATGATCAATCAACCAAATTGGGTCAAACCAAGTCAACACTTAGCCAAAATGAAACCTAATATAACCAAAATTCTCCATAGGCCAAATTGATTGAATCCATTAATCTAAGTTCTTTCATGAACTATATTTGAACTCGACCAAGTCAACATTTCAGCCTAACGTAGCCCAATTGGCGACTTGACCCAAGTTGACCCAACTTGACCTAAAAAGTCAAAATATGTCAAAACTTAATATAAGCCAAATTGATTGAAACCAATGGGTCAAGTTCATTCCAAGTCATTTGTTGAACTTGACCAAAGCCTCAATTGGCCAACTAGACCTAACCTAGCCAAATTGACATTGAACCCAACTTGACTTAAAGGGGTCGTGTTGAGCCAAATTCAAACTTAACTAAAATTGATTGGAAACAAAGATACCAATCCACTCCATATGACTAACCAAACCTAAACCTACCCATGACCTAGCTCAAATAAGTCAAATGGGTCAAATTGGTCAACTTGACCCATTTGACCTAAATGAAGTCATATGAGCCAAACTCAAAACTAAATCAAATTGAATCAAACCAAAGCCACCAAAACATTCCAAGTGGTCATATAAACTTGACCCAATTCTTGGTTTGACCCAATTTGACCAATTGGTCAACTTGACCCAAGTTGACCCATTTTGACCTAAATGGGTCAACATGAGTCAAACCATATCAAATGAACTCCAAATCTAATGAAACTTGGCCAAACCCATTTTCTCAACATACCCAACATATTCAAATTCAAAAATTGGCCAAATGACCATTTTACCCTTAGGCCATAGAACAAATTTTTGTCAAATCCATGAGGAATTTGGTGAAGCCCTCTTCATATCAACTTGATACCTTCCTAATAGGTCAAGTGAACCCTATGGAGGGTGGTGCACCCAACCCAATGTGGGTGTCCAAGTGGACCCAAGGTCAAAACTGACCCCATAGTTCAAATTGGCCAATTTGATAACCTCCCTCCACTCAATTTGAAGCACATGGGAGGTTACTATTCCACTCCTTGCCTCAAACCGACCAAGTGCCAACTCCAAATAGTTCAAACAACCCTTTCCATATGGTCAATTGGATCAAAATGACAACCATAAGCTTATGATGATTGCCATAAGGAGATATACTCCCCTAATTCCACTTGAATCACACATGCTCATTGTTGATTAGTAAGATAAAGTGTTAGGAGCCATCAGAGTGATCCTAACCTTTCTAAGAAATTGAAATCAACATTCTCTATTTTTCATCCTTTGAAAATGGGGTTCCTTAGAATTCCTAACTTCCTCCACACTACAATCCAACTCAATTGCCTTTGCACACTCCCTTAGGGGACCAAATCGAGCTTACATAAGCTCTCCCTCAAGTTCCCAAGGCAAGGAGAAGTTCAATTCGATCAAAGCCGCAAAGGAGAGCCAGGGGAGTTGGTCCATAGAGCAAACTACCCAACCTCAAGAGCTAATTCTTGCACCATAGCTTCGTCCCAACTAGACGAAGCTCCTCTAAGGGAATTGAGCATCGGTGATCACCTACAATGAGGTATGCCATTTTTTGACCATTAGACTTAAGAGGTGTTGGTCCTTTGTGAAAGAAAGTGTCATGGCATGAAAATTCAACCATTGGATAGGATTGCCATTAGTGTATGATGGTGTGTGCAAAATTTTATCCTAATTTGAGCTCAATCAAGCTCTGATCAAGGCTTAGATGATGGACAATTCCTATGATCTTAAGGGAAGAACGGTGGTAATCCCGACCGTCCATCCGCGCATTTTGGATGGACGGCTGAGGTTAAACACACATTTTATATTCGATTTATCCTTTTAAAAACCACGGGGTGATTCCTGACCCTTCGATCCTTGATCAAATGATGGGTATTAAACTGCCACCTTGTGCCTGCCGTGATGCGACATTGAAGTATTGGCTCATAGCACGATGCGTGTAAAGCGAGCTGATCGCCGTCGCGTGTCGAAATGGGGTTAAGGGATTTAATTAGGTTTTAATTAATTCTAATTCATCCTCTAAGCTTTAAAAATTCATATCTCCCTAAATAAAAATAAAAAAAATATGAGGTAAATTTCTATTGAAAGATAATTCAATAAATATTTTAAAATTGGTTTTAATGGACTTTGAATTATATTTTTCTCTAATTTTGCCTTTTAACAGAAATCTTAATTTGTTAATTAATCCTTAATTAGTCCTCTGATTAATCCCAAACTTCTTGGGTATGTTTTGGGGGATGACTTCTACCTCCCCTAATTTTCTTGGGATTTATTAAAGGCTTAATTGGAGGAATTGCAAGTGCATTTCTTAATTACCATCTTTATGTAATTAAAGATAATTAAGGGTTTGATTAGTGTTTTAATATTTTATTGAAGTTGATTAAGGTTAGATCCAGTGAATAGGAGGCTTAGGTAATAATTTTGGGGTATTTCCTTTAAGCTATTCCCTAATCTCCCTTTTCTTTCCTTAATCCTCTCTTAATTAAGGGTTAATTCATTAAATTCCATCTTAATTAATTTTTAAAATTTCTAAGACTTTCCAAAAATTAATTAATCTACTTTAGGTAGATGCTTAGGTGTTCAAGAGCCTAAGTTCAATTAAGGAAATCAAAACCCAACTTATATGTGTGAGGTGTGTTTTGAAATTACTTAAGTTAAGCTTAATTAACCATTAATCATGAGCCAAATTGCATTAGACCCTTTTCTTCCTAGGTGCATTAAAAATTTAAATTCCTTGTGAGATTTTATGTCATCTCATTGGCTCATAATTATTTGGTTAACTATGCTAAGGTGGTGTAAGAAAGGGTTAATTAACTTGTTTAATTCGTACCTTAACCTAATCAAAATCTAAAATGAATCTAATCATCTAAAGATTAAACAAAAATTTCAAACATATATGAGAATGAGTTATGAATAGTAAACTCAACTCACATTTTCAAAATTAAATCAAATTCAAAATCAAACAAAAATCATGCTAAATGATCTTTGGTTTACTTTAAGCTTTGGATTTAATTAAAGTGAATGTGTTAATATTCTTGTATTACTCTAATTTTTCCCCAACATGCTAAATATGTATGTCATGTGGTTTCATGCATCCATACTTTTCAAAATTTAAATTTAAAATAGAAATGTCTACTTTATGTCAAATTTGTATGTGTTAGCTAAAGTAATAATATGAGTGGCTATTATCACTATTAAATTAAAATTATTTTCAAAATATATGAATCAATTATCAAAACTAAAAGTGTGTTACTTATATTTTAATTATAAGCTTGCATGTGAGTAAGATATAAGAATGTGCTTAGTATAAGTTTTCCTTCTCCTCTCTTTTAGTATAGTTTTGAATAAGATTTGGTAAGATGTATGGTTCATTTGAAAAGAACCTAACACTTGCCTAATTCCACATCCTATTTATCCCTATACTATCACTTAAGAAGGATACCTATGCTTGCCCATATAAATTTCATAAACAAAATAAATCAACAAATAGAAATTTTTGCATTCTTTCTTTTCCATTCATTTCTTTTCTACACATGTTTGTATTTAAGGAAAGTGGTATATTAGTCTAGACAATCCTGAGGTTGCGAGACTTTAAGTAGCCCTAATTAGGTCTTGTACCTTATACCTCTGGTTAACAATAACGCTGTACTCACTTATGCCTTTCTTACTTTCATGTGTGCAGTGAAGATTGGATAAGAAATTCTTTCTACTTAAGAAAAATCATGCATCATAAACTTTCAAATTTTCTTAAATGAATCACTTAGCATGCATCATAAAGTTTGTTAAACATTCTCATTTGTGTGTATAGATATGCTTAGGACTCATTCATATGCATGTTATACATGTTGGAAAAGAAATAAAGTGATGTATGTTTTGTGAATTTGGTTCATTTTATTTAATCTTAAAATTTCTTTTTATTTGAATAGGTTTGTTTAGAGTTCATCTAAACTTAGGAATAATTAAAACAATTAATCAAAACATTCCCTAAACCAAACCAAAACATGAATCTACTTGAGAAATTACTTAGGTTAGGGAAGGAAAGAGAAGTTCTCTTCTCTTTCCCTCTCTTTATAATTTAGTAATTAATTGTATGATTCACTTGAACCTAATCAAAACATGAAATAAAATCAAACCAAATCAATTAAAAAACTTAAATGAAACCCTCCTTTAAGTTGAACATGCTTCACACTTAGAAAATTCTAACTTAAACCCATAGCTAAGCATATCACACAAACCTCTAAAGCGCACACATTAGGCTAAGTCACCACTTCTAGTTTTAGGTTAGGGTGGTGCATGATTTGATGCTTGCTTTTATTTTGTGATATATATTTTAGACTAGATGTTAGGATGTATGCTCATAGAATGAATAGTAGGATGATCTTAGTCTAACCATTATTTTCTGTAGGGGATTGTGCTTAAGGGGCGATGTAATAAATAAAAATATAAATGCTTTTGCTATGCAGACCCTTATACCTATAAGCATAATCCAATAGGCAAGGTGGACTTAGTCACCCATGTGTGGGGTGATAAGTCCAATTTACATGCTTAAGATTTGGTGGTTTGTTTAGCTAACCTTTATTTTGCAGGTGTTAACTAGATTTACTTTTCTTTTTCAAGTAAATTTTTATAATTTGGGTTTTAGAATGATTGTTATGAGAATTAGGATGAGCATTGGTCATAAGATCTCATCTTATGAACCATGTGAAGCCTTTGAGCATTCACCTTCAACCATCCAAAAGAAGGAACCAAAGAAGAAAGAAGAAAAGAAGAAGAAGAAGAAAAGAAGAATGAAGAAATGAAACTTGAAGAACCCCATAACAATGAATTCCTTCTTAATTGTATTTAATTCATTTGTAATCGGTTGTATAAGGGTAGAAACTACCCAATTTATTTTTTTGGGTTTGTGCGGTGGTGCCTGACCACACTCAGCTCTTATTCCTTTTGAGATTAGCTTTATAAATTGATTGATGATTTGTTTATCTTTTGCATTAAGTGGCATCATTTTCTAGTTTCTTTCTTGCTTTATGTATGGCCTGGATGTGGATTAGGCTCTTAGGGAAAAATAAATCTTTTATCAAATTTAACAACTCAAAAGTAAAAATAAAGAATTCATAACCTCACTTAAAGCTTAGGTTTAAAATCAAGATAAAAGAATTAGCAACCCCTTAGCTGGATGAGTACTTCTTTTATAACATCAAGTATAAATGCATCTTATTTCACTCTTGATTGGAGGGCTTCCATCTTTTCTAGAGAAACTTGACTTGACCTTTAAGAGCCATTATTGAAACACACTTCCTCCCTTCTCAATGATTTTGGCCAATAACTTTATTTCTCATGCATTAGACATATGAATCCTATTAGCCTGAGTCAAAATAATTGTCCAAAAAATAAAAATAAAATGAAATCTGAATTGCATTAGATTTACGTCATTTAAAGCATGCCCTTTACATGATCTAGTCTCTTTAGGGAGTGAGTTTAAGGACTGTCTCTTTCTAAATAAATAACAGCCTAGCTATCTTGCATAAGCATTAGACTTGCCTACATATATTTGAAATTGTAAGAGGAGTTAGTTGGTGGCCACCCCTAGGTGGTTGTAAGTCCAAGCAGTCGGATGGTTTATCCTCTCTTATGGAGGAAAACCAAATTGCTCATCTAAGATTTAGGTTATGCTTTTGGCCCTCGCCAAAGCTCCCTAGATTCAAGTTCTGAGGTCGCTTCTCCCCTTTATGGGCCATAAGCTTAAATCTTGACCTCTTAGGCATTTCCATAATCTTGTGTGGAATCATAAGTCCTAAATTTTTAATGAAAAATGCAACTCAAATAAATTAAATCAATTTCAAAAATGTAAAGCCCAATCATAAGACAGTTTAATATGCTCGCTAGGTTTCCTAGCATCATGGGAATCTTCTACTTATTGACTTCATCACAATAAGCACATCATGGATCATGGCATCCCAAAAGACAAATTTTTATATTCTTGCTTTCCACCATAGATGAAGGACTATATAGAAATTTTTCACCATAATTATATCAGTCGGAGGTTGATAGGAGCATAAATGAGATACTCTTTGATAGAGAAGCACTGTTTGGCATTAATCTTTGTAGTCCAAAAGCTCCATCATTATATGTTATCTCATAAGGTTACCCTCATCTCAAGGATCTATCCGCTGAAGTACTTGACGACAAGACTAGCATTGACAGGTCTCTTGACAAGATGGAGAGTTTTACTTTTATAATTTGATATCACATACGTTTCACAAAAAGTAATGAATGGATAGATTTTAGCAAATTTTTTTGCTGCACATCATATTCTTGTAGACACTTTTATTAATGATGACTTGCTTCA
Organism: Cymbidium sinense; assembly: GCA_021442155.1. NCBI lineage: Eukaryota > Viridiplantae > Streptophyta > Magnoliopsida > Asparagales > Orchidaceae > Cymbidium > Cymbidium sinense. The sequence goes on along the minus strand of JAKCPB010000274.1, from coordinate 92,249 downwards.
TGAGCAAATTATGCTCATTCATGAAAGAGAAAAATCATAAATTTGAGAAATATACTTTGATGGAGCCTCATCGATCAAACAAGTCTAATCTCTAAATTTTCCAAGGGCAAGAGCGGAAATTGACATCATCTTCATAACACTAGAGGGAGGAATAATGAGATAATTATATGGGTTGATCGTGCCAAGAACTAATAATGAAGCTGAGTATGAAGCATTGGTAGTAGATCTTGAAGAAACTATTTTCATCGACATTCAAAACTTGCATATTTTTTATGATTCCTAGCTTATTATAAATCAAGTACTAGACATCTATAAAATCAACAAGCTTTAGTTAGCTTTCTATCATAAGAGAGTTCTTGAGCTTATGAAAAAAATACCAAACATTACACTAGCTCGAGTCTCTCAATCTGAAAATAGTAAAGCAGATTATTTAACAAAAATTAGCTAAGGAGATAGCAAGTATGAATTGTGATTATGTCATGATCGGGATGTTTACTTGATGAGTTCTAGAGCCAATAAATTATCAATCTCTGTAAGTAGAGGGGTTATCAAATTCGACCCAGCAAGATGTGACTCAGGTTTCTCCTCATGCTTCCCAAAATCAACAAGGAGTTATACCAAAAAAAACTAAGCATGACATTGCTTCAGAAAAATAATGGGAAGCCTTTATAGTAAAAGAGCCACATGATTGGAGGAGGCCCTTCATCGACTACTTTAAAGAAGAAAAATTACCAACTAATAAATCACTAGTAGCTCAAAATCGAGAAGAAAATGTTGCACTATGCTTTCATCAATAACACTTTATATCGTAGATCTTTTGAACAAATGTGTTATGATGCCTAAATATAGATGAAGCTAGCAAAGTGATGGTTGAAGTTCATGAAGGACTTTGTGGTATACATCAATCAGGTCCTAAGATGGTAGTAAAGATCAAAATAATGGGTTATTATTGGCCATTTATGATGAGAGACTGCATCGATCATGCAAAGAGGGTGCCATGAATGTGAAGTACATGGGATATAATCCACCAACCTCCAAATCCACTATGAGTCATCGCCTTTTGAATGTTGGGGCATAAATATAATTGGACCAATTGATCCACCATCATCAGCTAGTCACCACTTCATCCTAGCAACTACTAATTATTTCTCCAAGCAGATTGAAGCTACCCCATTTAAAGAAGTTGCTGTTGATTGAGTGATCAACTTCTTCAAGCATAATGTGGTCTATAGATTTGGAGTACCATGCCGAATAATTTTTGATAATGGTACAGATTTGAAAAGTATAAAGATTTATAGATTCATCGATCGACACAAAATTGATTGACGATATTCTTCAATATACAATCCAAGGGCAAATGATTTGGTAGAAGCCTTCAATAAGATATTAGTTAAGCTGCTCAAGAAGATTCTCACTAAAAATAAAAGAGAATGTCATACCAAACCAAACTGATAGAGACATTATGGGCATATCGAACTACCTATAAGACGTCGACTAAAGCCACTTCTTATTTAGTAGTATTTGGAACTGGAGTGATCCTTCTGCTTGATGTTGAGTTGCCTTCAATTTGACTAGCCATCCAATACAATCTAACTAAGGATCAAAATGCTCATTTGAGAATGGAGGAACTTGACGCACTTGTTGAAGTTGGATTGCAAGCTCATCAAAATCTGGAAGTCTATTGAGCAAAGATGTCCAGGGCTTTTGACCATACAATGCGTCCTCAAATATTCCAAGAAGGAGAATTGGTCCTGGTGCTGAGAAGACCAATTATTCCTAACTAAAAATTTTATGGCAAATTTGAGCCTAATTGGCAAAGCCCTTTTGTCATCGAGAAGGTGTATCAAGGAGGGACATACCAACTCATTAGCCTAAATAGTGAAAGTCCAATACTGTAAATTAATGATCGATACCTGAAAAAGTATTATACATGATAAATATATTTTTGAGGTATTATAGAAATCCCCCTACAAGATAGGGGGCATTTTTTATATATATTTATTTTGGTTGACATTGTGATTCTTACCAAGATCCCTAAATAAATATATATAATCAAGAGAAAAGGAAGACAATCTTTGATAATAGATGATAAAAAGTGCATGAAAATCCCCTATTACAGGGGCATTTTTTTAGATTTTATATATAAAGGAAATCAATATTATATGTTAAAGCCCTCTTAAGAGCATATCAACTCAAATACTGATATATTTGCTTAATTTCATCTTAAAGTTCTTTTAAATATGCTTTAGAATTTCCCCTACAACACAAGGGGCATTTTTATTTTATGTTAAGTTTATTTGATTTGACATCATGCTATAAGGCGAGATCCTCGAATATATTATGATTCGGTTAGATATCGTACTTTGAGCAAAGATCCCTATTTGATTACTCTGTGGTCCTAATATTAAAGGTACCTTTGGTTATCATGAAAAGTTAAAATGTGTCATTGAACCATTTGTACATAAGATGATTCTACAATTGAAAGATTTATCTTGCAGACTCATAATAGTTCAAAAATTCAAATGAGAGGATTTTGAATTTATAAACTTTGATAATGTTAAGTTGGGGAAGCATAATTCACGGCTGATCAAGGACTTAAGTGGGTCCCTCGACTCAATAAGCCCGTGGCGGAATTTGACTACTCTTCTCCCTCAACAAGCCATAAGAAAAGGTGAGTGGTAGAGCCCCACTTGTTCAATGATAATAGTTATTCTGCACAAAGCTGACTTGACTTAACACACCAAACAATTGTATAAAAATACCTCCAAGATATGCAAAGATGAATATACAAAATCTCAAGAGTAGTACAAAATAAAAGAAGAAAGGAAAAAGGAATGACTATCTTTTCTTGCAAGTGATGAAGAACCAAGCATGAAAACCAAGAAGCAATCCTAAAGTTTGTATAAAGCATGTAAGGAAACTAAGATATATATGTCTATAATAAGCCCTTCGATGCATCGAATATTGGGTTGACAACTCTTAATCATCGAATGAGTCAAATCCTTGAGGACTAGGTTACCGACATGGAACTTTCTCTTCATCCAATCAATTAAAAGCAAGACTAGAATAGAAGGAACTTTAAGCTTCAACAACATCAAATCTTTCAAACTCAAAGCATCAAAGTGATGATTACCTCTATTTTACTCAATATGCTACTATGACCAAGTCACAAAGAATGAGACTTAATGCATCCTCGCTTCATTTGACAAATCAGGTGAAACAATTTAAGTTAATACTTATTCAAATTTGCTAACGTAGATGAGAGCAATAAAAGGAGCTTTAAGTTTTAAAACCATCAAAGAAAAACTATCATCAAGCTCTAGTATTTTGAAAGATAACAAGCTTTAATGGCTTAATAAGCCATTATAGCCAAGTTAACATATTCAAATTCTACACTAGCATTAAAGTTCACATAACCATCTGCGGAGGAGACATTGTCAATTATCAAGTTCATCAAGCTAGGTTCTAAGGAGTTGATTCATCAATTAGAGATTGACAAGAAAAGTTGAATGATCATAAATAGAAATACAATTTATTCTTTGCATCGATAATTGCAAATAACTTCAAAGAATTGCAAAGATATATCATCAGATTGACATCAAAGAATCAAAGAAATTTGTAGAATTAGTCAGCTCACAACAAATATGGCCTATTTTATACACGTACTATATTTGTTGGAGGGCATTTGTTGACCTCAGTTTGTCTTCTAGAAAAGCTGAACCCGCTCACCCGTTCCCTCTCCGTCTCCCTTAATCGCAAGGAATTGGACACATGCTCCATCAAAAAGCCTTCTAGTTCATTCATTTTGGTATGTTCATTGCCCTCTTCTCCTCCCCCCTCCCCCTATGACTTCCTCTTCTTGCACGTTGAAAACCCTTCATCTGTCTCTCATCATCTTCTCCTCATAGGTAATCCCTATTTTGGTTATCTCCCTCATATGATTCTCCCACATGGATGATCCCAAAAGCTCTTGTTCTCTCTCTCTCTCTCTCTCTCTCTCTCTCTCTCTCCCCCCTTGCCCTCCCTCATCCATCATTTCTCTTTAATCCACAGTCAAAATCAAAGCTGAAGAACCAAAAAGGTTGTAGCAGTAAAACCGAGATCTCTCCTCCCATATATTGTAGCAACTATTGTAGCAAAAATATGATAGAAATTAGTATAGTTTCAAATTTTTTTCCTCCATCCCTTTGCTATAATACCCGCAATAACCACCTTACTTTTAATTACAAAAGTATAACACAATGAGGCTTCAATATGTGGAAAATTATATATGTTTGCTTTATTTCTATGCAGGTGATCAAAGATCCTACTAAGCTCAATAGGGCATAGTAGGTTTGAAGACCCCACTAATGCTCAATAGGGCTTAATAGGCATGAAGAATCAACTATGGTGTTACAAAACACCATCCGCTACACTCAATAGAGCATACAGGATAAGCCAAAATAGTTATGATGCAGCCCCCTATGCGGGGTTGACGTCAGAATATTGCTGAAATGCTGCCAAAATTTTGATTGAATTTTGGACTTAAACAAAAAAGGGGATTAAATGTGTATATGGCATCGTATTAGTTTCTTTTTGTAGGTTTGAAGACCTCATCATGCTCATCAGGGTGTGGTGAGATGAAAAATTAATAAAGGTGTTTCAAAACATCGATCATCATGCTCATTAGGGCATGACGGCCAGGCCCAAAAAAACTATTAGATGTGACACTCCTTTGCTGAAATGTTGCTAAAATTTTGACAAATTTTTTAGACTTAAATTAAAAATTAATTGGATATTAATTTAAATATGAAACTTGTAGTACTAAATTTTTATTTTTTTTTACAAAATTAAATTTAAATGGACACAAGAAGTATTTTTATTAAGTGAAAATGTATTAAGTAAAAAAGGAGTTCATTCGTTTAATTCGTCACCAAATGAATGCTTGAAGTTTCTTAATTCATATATTTAGATAAACAAAAAAGTCAAGTCAAATATAAATGAAATTTGAGATCAATATTAGACTCATAATGTATTTGTGAGAAATATAAACTTAATTTTGAATAAAATAGTTGAATTGGAATAAAAAATGAACTCTAATTAGGTTTAATGTCATTTATATCAACATGAACAAACTTTATAGTATAGTTGAAAGCACATTCTCATATGAAGGCAAATTCAAATAATATTCAATGCTAAACACTTGAATGGAGCTTGCAATGACTTGAAAGTTGTGGTGTTTATTTTTGGGATGCGGGACACCATGCAGATCTTTGGTGGTACTTATTAAAGTAATCGGGTACAAAATTAAGGAATGATATACTATCTCAAAAGATATAAATCACCACCCTATAATGGACCTAATCACTTAATAAAGACTCCTAAGGCATGATGGGTCTTCGAATATACCAGAGATCTTTCCCCTACTTTTACAAAGTAAAGTAGGGTTTATTTAAGCGTTGGTTAAGTTCCCTATGGAGGCAAGCCCCTTAATTGCATCCTAAGTAATGGGAATTCCTTAAGAATACTCGATTAAAGTAGACAATTAGGGTCTCCAAAGATTTCAAGATTAAGACTATCAAAGGATTGACTATTTTAGAAAATCAAATGGGAAAGATCAAGGAGAAGACTTATTTTTAGAATCAAAAGGGAAAAAGTAGAAATGCTCATGATACTAGGAAGCCTAGTGAGCATTCCAATCTATAGTTGGGCTTTATATTTTTTGAAATTGAAGAGAGTTAATTATTTGAGTTGATATTTTATTATTAGATTCTTGGGCTTATAATTCCACAACATAAGATTGTGAAAATGCCTAAGAGGTGAGGATTTATACTTGTATCCTGAAGGAAACATCTACCTCAGATTCCTAAACTAAGGAGCCTTGGTACAAAATAAAGGCACGACCTAAATCTAAGGTGAACTGGGTATATGGTTTACCTCCACAAGGGAGAATAAACCACCAGATAGCTGGACTTATTACCGCTTGGAGTGGCAGCCAGCTAACTCCTCCTATGCTTTAAACTATGTAGGCAAGTCTTATGCTTTGCAAGATGGCTAGGCTATTGTTCATTTATAAAGGAAACTAAGTCCTTAGACTCACTCCCTGAGAGACTAGAGCATGAGTGGTATGAATCCATGATTTAATCTAATGCAAATTTTATCAAATTTATTTGATTCTTTTGGACTTTTTATTTTGGCATAGGCTATGGGATTTTGTATGCCTAAATGCATGAGAATTTGATTATGGGCCAAATCAAGAGAGAAAGGGGGTGTCTTCCACCAAAGGCTCTCATAGGTTAAGCCTTGATTCTCTGACAAGGATGGAAGCCCCCTCTTAACAAGAGTGGAAGAATATGACATGCATGATATTATACTTTCATTCATCCAGCTAAGGGGTTGCTAAAAATTTTATTATCTTAATTTAATTCCTAGGCTTTTATGTGAGGTTATGAGTTGTTTTAAAATTTTAGTTATGAGTTGTTAATTGGGGTAGAAAAATTAATTTTATCTTAAGAGCCTACCGCATCCAGGCTACACATTCAAGCATCAATCATAAAGAAACTTTGAAAAGCATGCTATTCTAATGCATAATTTAAGCACAATATCAAACAATTTTATAGACTACCGTAAAATAATAAAAGGCCATTGTAATCGGGTTCTGCCGTACACCCAAGAAAAAAGATGGGTAGCTGAGCTCTACCCTTATACAACCCGGATTACAAAAAAAAAGATACATGCTCTGAGGGTCTTCTTTTCTTCATTTCTTCTTTCTCTTTCTTTTGATTTGATTTGCTCCAAAGGCATCACAGGGCACCCGAGGGACTAAGCCTTCTGGCCACTGCTCATCCTAATCCCTTATAGATCCTAATTCCTAATGTAAAATTACATCAAAAATAAGAAAAGTAAATCTAGCTACACCTACAAAATAAATGTTAGCTAAACACACCATACAACCCAACTAGTTATATGAATAATTTAGACTTAGCACCCACACATAGGTAACCAAGCCTGCTTGTCCTAACATTGGTTACACTTAGGGACTAAGCAACTTGCACAATAAAAGCATTTATATTTTTATTATAGCGGCCCTTAAAGTACAACCCCCTACAGAAAATGTGATTAGGATAATAATGGCCTAACATCCAGTCTACGAAATATACACCCTAACATCCAGTATAAAATATTACATCACAAAATAAAACACAACATCATACATATACAACAACTAGAAGTGGTGACTTAGTATTCTAATGTGTGTGCTTAAGGCTTGTGTAGAAGACTTTACTAGGCTTCTTTAGTTTAAGTTTTAATTTGGAGTTTGAATTTAAATTTTACCTTTGGGTGATTTCAATTTAAATGATTTGATGATTTACTTTTCATTTTTATTTCAATTTTATTTGGTTTAAATGATGTTTAGGTTCTCAATAATGAAGAGTAGGATGAATTCCATCTGTAGATAGAACTCACCCTATTTTACATCCTAATTCCTAAGGAATCTAATTAAGGTCCTTAAATATCTTAATTAACCCATTTAGATTTGTGTAATTTATTTGATTTGATTTATTTGACTTGATTTAGGATTTATAATTTGAGTTTGTTTAAGTATTTGATTGATTGATTTTGGATTAGATGTTTTAGTTTAATTGCATCTTGATAATTTGATATCCTTAATATCTAATGAAGTTTAAGTTTGTTAAGGTTCATGTGTTTTTTGTTGATTAATTTTAGATTAGATGTTTTGATTTAATTAAATCTTGATAATTCAATATCCTTAGTATCTAATGAAATTTAAGTTTATTTGAGTTCATGTGTTTTTCTTGGTTGATTAATTTTAGATTAGATGTTTTGATTTAATTAAATCTTGATAATTCAATATCCTTAGTATCTAATGAAATTTAAGTTTATTTGAGTTCATGTGTTTTTTTGGTTAATTAATTTTAGATTAGATGTTTTGATTTAATTAAATCTTGATAATTCAATATCCTTTTAAATTAATATTTAACTCTTTTCTTTGATTATGGTTATATGATTTAACTTTATGTTTATTTAATTTGATTATGGTTCATTTAATTATAGTTTGATCGGATTAGATTAATTGAGATTTTATTTTGATTTTAATTGGGTTTGATTCTTTGTAATTAGGATTTTAATTTTAATCACATCCATTTGTCATGTTCATTAACGTTTGGTTTGTATTTTGATCTCATACATTGGATAGTTGATTAGTTTATCTTATTTAAGTAGGTTGAATAAGATTTTACTTGATTACATATTAAATTGATGAGAGTCTTTCTTAATTTAGTTTAATCTGATTTAATTTGATTTTATTAGCTTTATTGGTCTATGGGTTTGCTTAGGTTCAATGTGATTATGTGATTAGTTTAAGAAGTGTATTTATGTTAATTATAAAGGTTTGTTTAATTTTCAATTTGGTTTCATATTTGTTTAGACTGATGATGTAATTAATGACTTAATGGTTTAGGTTTAATTTAGGTTTTGATTAGTATTTAATTGCATTTTGATTGATTAAACTTAAGTTTAATGTGATTAATTTGATTAACTTAGTTTGTTTAAAGGTGTGATCAAATTACTAAATTAAGTAAAGATTTGTTTAATTTTTTTTCATTTGATTTCCTATTTATTTAGGTTAATAATGCAATTAGTGAGTTAATGATTTAAGTTTAAATTAGGATTTGATTAGCATTTAATTGCATTTTATGTTTAATTAAGCTTAAGTTTAATATGATTAATTTAATTGACTTAATTAATTTGTTTGATAGGTGTGATTAAATTAATTAATAAATTAATTAAGTTTTTAATTTATTTTATTTGGATTAGTTTTAATGTGATTTATAAAATTAATTTTTGGTTTATTAAGATGATATTGATTTATTAAGTTTGCATTAATTAGATGTTTGATTAATTAAGTTTGATTAAGGTCAATTAAAATTAATTTAATTAAGGGGTTTATTTAATTAGATTAATGACTTAATGATTTAGGTTTAATTTAAGTTTTGATTAGTGTTGAATTTCATCTTAATTATGTTTGATTAAGCTTAGGTTTAATATGATTAATTTGATTAATTTAATTAGTTTATCTAAGGGGTGTGATTATTAAATTTAATTATGGGGGGTTGATTAAGCTTAATTTTAGAGTTAGCTTTAATGTGACTTATTTAAATTAATTTGATTAATTAAGGTGATGGATTAATTTATTAAGTTTACATTAATTAGATGTTTGATTAATTAAGTTTGATTAAGGGTAATTCAATTTTTAAAACATTAGATTAATTAAGGGTTTGTTTAATTAGGGATTAATGACTTAATTTCCCACATGTGAGTGATTTGGTTTAGTTAAGTGTTTTCCTTAAGTTTGATTTCATGAAAGGATTATGGTTATTACCATCATTGTTATTAAGTGAATTAATTGTTTGTTTCATTTCAATTAAGTTTGATTATTTATGAATAGAGTTTTATTTGATTTGATTCATTTATTATGTTTGTTTGATTTCATTAACATGTTTGATTTAGTTATTAGGTTGAAATATTTAATGGATAATTAATTATCTCATTCCAAATGGATGTGATTTAATCATATATTAATTAAGTTTGCTTTAATTTTATTTAGTTTAATTTGATTAGTATTAAATAATTAAAGTTTCCTAAATTTGTTGGGTTTTAAGTTTGATTTAAGATTTAATCATTTAATTGAGTTTTTTATTAACTTAAAAGTTTAATCATATTTAATTTAATTTTCTAAGAATGATATTTCTCGATTTGAGATTTGATTGATTGCTTAAGTGCAATTTAATTTTGATTTTGATTTAATATTTAAATTATTTTTAGATTATATTTTAATTAACTTTTTAATTGATTAAACTCTAATTTTAAGTGTTTGTTTGGGGTTCATCAAGATTCAGAAGATCATATCATTTTCTTAAGAGTTATAGATGTCAATTGAAGTGATTTAGGTCATTTTGAAGATTTTTGTAAATTTCTAAATTTTTGTTTAATTTATTTTTTTAAAATGGACAATATGAATTCCAGAATTTAATTTCTCCCAATCGAGAAGTCCTTTTAATTTGAAATTTTTATGGTAGGTTTTTTTTAATTTTAGTTTTAATCTCTGAAAATTAAAACTTAATCTGAGTTATATTTTTTATTTAATTAATGGAATATAATTTTCACTAAAACTCAAATTAAGCTCACAATACTCAAATTAATCTCGAAAGGACGAATCCAACGAGCCCTTGTTTGTAATTTTTTGTTAAGTAATTTATCTTTTATGAATTTTTGAAGTTTCAGGTGATTTAAATTATTATTATTATTATTTTAAAAAAAAGGAAATATGCACAGTTTGGGCGGGAAGAGACAACAATCCGCGGCTCGCTCTAACGTCGATCCGCATTAGATGGTCGGTCGAATCGATCTTGAGCCAAGATTACGTGATCGACGTCCGATGGAGCGCCCGTCAAAACCATGTGATCGGTTGTCACATGATCAAACGTTGATCCATGAGCTAGGATGGAGACGGTGTTGTAAATTAGGGTGGTGAATAGTATTTTCAAGGGTATTTTTAGGAAAAATGAGAGTTTCTAAGCCAAAACTTATCCAAATGAACCCATTTTCATGCCGATTCACACCGAAAAAATTTTTTATTTCCTAATTGGGATGATTTAAAGTAAAAATGCTGGATTATCTAAGGGAAATTCCTAAAATTGCAAGAAATTTAATACAAAATATGCGAAATCTTAAGGTCATCTACGGGGATGATTTTCGGTGGCAGTGAAGATTCGAGAGAACTCCTAGGTATGTGAAGAAGCTTTGGAGTGATCTTTAGCACTTGCCTCCCTTCGAAATGTCACCTTCTCCGATGTCTATCGTCGCCTCGTCGGAAGAGCAATTACTTATATTTTTGAGCTCAAAATGGCTCAAAGGAATGGGGGATGGGTTCCATTTTGCTTTGTGGAGCTTTTGGGGGCTAAATGGTGGTGGGAGCAGGAGATCTACGTCTCATCTCCCCCTCCTTTTATAATGGCCAAAAATTCAATATTTTTTAAATTTTTTTGGCTCCAAATTGATTGCCATCTTGTTGGGGTGGTTGGGATGGATGCTAGATTGATTGAGGACTTTTCATTTTTGCTCCAAATTCCTCTCTTGCTTCCATAATATCAGATTTATTCAATTCAAATATTAGGGATCAGTTAAGTGCATGTGATGGGGGGAATTAAATGAGGTTGGGTGGAATCCTATTTGGAGGAGGATTCATAAGGGGTTTAAATGGGTTGGGTTTATTTTGGGCTGATCCCAAATGGGTTTGGGTCGGGTTTGATCAGTCCCCAATGGGTCTTGTCTTGGTTTCAAGGGATTTGACCCAATTTGGGTCATATGGGTTATTTTGGGTCGAATTGACCCATTTGACAAAAAATGGCCAAATTAGCTTGGGATATGGGTTGATTCATGTTCAATTGGATAATTGAAGATGAATGTGGTCTTTGGTTTGAATTAATTTGGATTTAATTTTGATTTAGGCTAAATTGACCCTTTAAGCCAATTTGGGCTAGGTTGGGTCAAGTTGACCAATTGGGCTCGATTGATCAAATTAGGTTTAATTATGACTTTGGTCAAGTTCAATAATCAATTTGGAATGAACTTGAGCCATTGATTGCAATCAATTTAGTTCCTTCGCCTACATCGCCAGATCTAGACTGAGCTTGCTTGACGGTGATGTTCCTGTCATCAAGCTGATGCCAATTCTTAGGGTTTCAATTGAGGTTTATGTTTATTAGCTATTAGGGCTTATGTTTATTTTTAATTTATTTAGTTAGTTTAGGTTTAGGTGTAGGGTTTAGGGATTTGGGTTTAGGGTTTTTATTTTATTTTATTTTAAACTCAATTGATTCCATATCAAATAAGAAATTACTAAAGCAAATAAGACATTATCCTTTAATAACTAATAAAATAGGAAAAACTAAAATGAAATTCAAAAATTCACAAAAATAGTATTTCAAAAAATGATTTAACTCCTAGAGATAATAAAATTTTATTTATACAAGGCCAATAAATCTTAGTCGAATAAGTTGAAACCCATATCATCATCAGATTCCTCAACAGGCTCTTCCTTTATCTCTTCCACTACAACATCAACCAACATCAGCAGGAGTAGTAGAAGCATCTAACATAGTAGCCACATCAAATTTACTAGGATCATTCAAATCTTAACCTTCTCGGCCTGCGAGTATGTGTAAGCAGTGGCAATAGTGATAGTGAGGACATTCTTATAAGTGTTGATGAACATATGGGGCGTCGCAGTAAGGGTGGGATAAGATAGGTCCAGTGAGATAGCAGTAATCATTAAAAGGCCCACCGAAAACTTTTTGATGAGATCATCTTCAGTGAGCTCAAGCACCTCAGGACTGAACACCGAACCATCATCATACATAGACTAGACGACAAGGCCATAAGAGGATGGCTTAATCCTAAGCTTAGCATGGAGAGTAGGCTCTAAGGATCCCACCTTATCACCTTTTTTAATCAGCTCACTAGGGTGATAATTTTAATAGTACCTTATTGATCTTAGTTGGGATGTTGAGATCGTGGAAGAAAGAAGTTTATTAAGAATCCAGATCAGTGTTTCCTTGAGGAACCACAACATCAATAGGTGCAACAAGACCAACATGGGTCGGAGCACCAACTTTGTAATTCACAACCTCTTTACTAAATTTTTTAAGATAACCTTTCATAAAATTAAATCAATCGAGGTTTATGGTTTAGGGTTTTAGTTTTTATGCTTTTGGGGTTTAGGGTTTAGAGTTTAAGGTTTAGGGTTTAGGAGTTAGGGTTGATGGTTTAGGGTTTAGGGTTTAGGGTTTAGGGTTTAGGGCTTAGGGTTTAAGGTTTAAGGTTTAGGGTTTAGGATTTTTTAGGGTCTAGGGTTTAGGGTTGTAAGTTGTAGGTTTAGTAATGTAGAAATAGGGTTTATGGTTCAGGATTAGTTTTATTGTTTAAGGTTTAGGATTCAGGGTTTAGGATTTAGGGTTTAGGGTTTAGGATTTTTTTATTTTAAATTCAACAAACTGGTAGGTTTAGGTTTATTTAGTTTATTTTATATTTTATTTTTATTTAGGTTTTATTTATTTATTTTAGTTTATTTATTTTAGGAGTATTTATTTTTTAATTTATGATTTTTTATTTTAGTTTAATTTTTAAGTTTAGGTTTAGGTTTATTTTTTAGTTGAGTTTTATTATTATCTTATTTTTTACGTTTAGGTTTTATTTTTTATTTTTAGGTTTATATTTAGATTTTTATTTTATTTTTTTTAGGTTTAGGTTTTAGGTTTATTTTTAGGTTTTGTTTTTTTAGTTTAGGTTTAGGATTATGTTTAGTTTATTTTATTTTACTTAGTTTAGGGGTTAGGTTTAGTTTATTTTAGGCTTAGGTTTTATTTGTTTTAGTTTAGTTTATTATAGTTAGGTTTAGGTTTATTTTATTTTGTTTATTTTATTTTTATTTTAGGTTTAGTTTTTTTTTGGTTAGGGTTTAGGTTTTATTTTTTATTTATTTGTAGGTTTATTTTTTAAGTTTAGGTTTTTATTTAGTTTTTATTTTATTTTATTTTTATTTTAAGTTTAGTTTTTATTTTATTTAGATTTTTATTTCTTAGGTTTATTTTATTTTTAAATTTAGTTTAGGTTTCTGTTTATTTTATTTTAGTTTATTTTTATTTTTTATTTTATTTTATTTTTTTGTCTAGGTTTAGTTTTTAGTTTAGGTTTTTATTTTATTTTAATTTTTCATTTTATTTAGGTTTAGGTTTTTTTATTAATTTTATTTTTTAGTTTTATTTAGTTTAGGTTTAGGATTTTAGGTTTTCAGGGTTTAGGGTTTAGTGTTTAGGATTTAGGGTTTAAGGTTTAGGGTTTAGGGTTTAGGATTTAGGGTTTTAGGGTTTAGGGTTTAGGTTAGGGTTTAGTTCAGGGTTTAGGGTTTAAGTTATAGGGTTTAGGGTTTTTAGGGTTTAGGGTTTAGGATTTTGGGTTTACGATTTAGGGTTTAAGGTTTATGATTTTTTAGAGTTTAAGGTTTAGGGTTTAGGGTTGTAGGTTTAGTATTGTAGATTTAGGGTTTATGATTAGTTTTATTATTTAGGGTTTAGGATTTAGGGTTTAAGATTTTTTTTATTATTTTATTTTAAATTAAGTAAACTAATAAGTTTGGGTTTATTTAGTTTATTTTACTTTTTAATTTTATTTTGGTTTTTAAATTTTTATTTATTTTAAGTTTATTTATTTTTAGTTTGGGGTTTTTATTTTAGTTTATTTTTTATGTTTATGTTTAAGTTTAGGTTTATTTTTTTGATGTGTTTTAATTTTATTTTATTTTTTAGGTTTAGGTTTTGGTTTTTATTTTATTTTTTTACATTTAGGTTTTAGGTTTTTATTTCAGGTTTATTTTTAGGTTTTTTTAGTGAGGTTTAGGTTTATTTTTAGTCTATTTTATTTTATTTAGTTTTGGTTTAGGTTTAGGTTTAGTTTATTTTAGGTTTTGGTTTTATTTATTTTCGATTAGTTTATTTTAGTTTAAGTTTTGGTTTATTTTATTTTGTTTATTTTATTTTTATTTTAGGTTTAGTTTTTTTAGGTTTATGTTTTATTTTTTATTTATTTTTAGGTCTAGGTTTTTATTTAATTTTTATTTTTATTTTATTTTAGGATTATTTTATTTTTATTTTATGTTTACTTTTTATTTTATTTAGGCTTTTTATTCTTAAGTTTATTTTATATTTTAGTTTAGTTTAGTTTTTTATTTATTTTATTTTAGTTTTTTTAATTTTTTTTAGGTTTATTTTTAGGTTTTAATTTAGGTTTTTATTTTATTATATTTTATTTAGGTTTAAGTTTTTTTATTTATTTTATTCTTCAATTTTATTTTGTTTATGTTTAGGTTTTTAGGGTTTAACATTTATGCTTTAGGGATTAGGGTTTAGAGTTTTAGGGTTTAGGGTTTTAATGTCTCAGGTTTAGGTTCGGGTTTAGGGTTTAGGGTTTTGTGTTTAGGCTTTAGGGTTTAGGGTTTACGATTTATGATTTAGGGTTTACGGTTTAGGGTTTTAGAGTTTATGGTTTAGGGCTTAGGAATAGGGTTATTTTTTATTTTTTTATTTTTTATTTTTTTAGTTTTAAGGGTTTAGGGTTTAAATTTTAGGTTTAGGATTCAGGTTTTAGTTTAGGGTTTAGGGTTTTTGGTTTTTTTTAATAGAGAACAAATATAGATTCAACATTTCTTCATTTTGATTTCATCAACCAAGTAACGTACCAAGTTCTCTAAGACACAAGTGACAATATAGATCAAAAATGAGCACACATAGAGAAAATCAAAAATCCTAGATAACTAAAACCATCTCCACTGCAAAGACAGTTCCATAAGTAGCAGATAGGATCGACCATTCTTTAGTTTCTCGGTTCTCAGCCAGAACCACCTAGCCTCAGTGGGATCCACCATTATATCCGATCTCTCCCTCCCCACGCCACCATGGTATAACCTATGTGCTCTTCCCTTCCAACCTGCTACGTCACCCACCTCCATATCCATCAGCTCTGCCAGATCCCTCACAACCACTACGATAACCGTTGCCTCCGCCTTTACCTCCATTACTAAATTTAGAATGAGCCTGGTTGACGGTGATGTTCCTGGTGTCAAGGTTTTGCCCATTCTTAGGGATTAGGTTTAGGTTTATTTGGTTTTAGGGTTTAGGTTTATTTTTATAATTTATTTAGTTACTTTAAGTTTAGATTTAGGGTTTGGGGTTTAGGGTTTAGGGTTTAGGGTTAGTATTTAGGGTTTAAGGTTTTGGCTTTAGGGTTTTAGGGTTTACTGTTTAGGGCTTAGGGTTTAGGATTTTTTAGGGTTTGGGGTTTAGGGTTTTTAGGGTTTAGAGTTTAGGGTTTAGGGTTTAGGGTTGTAGCTTTAGTGTTGTAAGTTTAGGGTTTAAGGTTTAGAGATTAGGGTTTAGGGTTTAGGGTTTAGAATTAAGGTTTAGGGTTTTTATTATTATTATTATTATTATTATTTAAATTAAGTAAATCGGTAGGTTTAAGTTTATTTAGTTTACTTAGTTTATTTTTTATTTATTTTAGTTTATTTTATATTTATTTAGTTTATCTTATTTATTTTAGGTTTATTTATTTTAGTTTATTTTTTAGGTTTAAGTTTAAGTTTAGGTTTTTTTAGTTGGGTTTTATTTTTATTTTATTTTTTAGGTTTAGGTTTTATTTTTTATTCTTAGGTTTTGGTTTAGGTTTTTATTTTATTTTTTAGGCTTAACTTTTAGATTTTTATTTTAAGGTTATTTTTAGGTTTTATTTTTAAGTTTAGGTTTAGGTTTAGTTTATTTTTTTGTTTTAGGTTTAGGTTTTATTTATTTTAATTTAGTTTATTTTAGTTTAGGTTTAGGTTTATTTTATCCTATTTAGTTTTTTATTATTTTAGGTTTAGTTTTTTCTTAAGTTTATTATTTAAGTTTAATTTTTATTTATTTTTTAGGTTTATTTTTTAGGTTTAGGTTTTTTATTTTTATTTTTTATTTTATGTTTATTTTTATTTTACATTTAGCTTTAGTTTATTTAGGTTTTATTTTTAGGTTTATTTTAATTTTTTAGTTTAGTTTAGGTTTTTTTTTTTATTTTTTATTTTATTAAGGTTTAAGTTTTTTTATTTATTTTATTTTCAAGTTTTATTTACTTTAGTTTTTGGTTTTTCAATTTTTAGGGTTTACGATTTAGGGTTTAGGCTTTAGGGTTTAGAGTTTTAGGGTTTAGAGTTTTAGGGTTTAGGGATTAGGGTTTGGGTTTAGGGTTTAGGATTTAGTGAGTGGCTTTAGGGTTTTGGGTTTTTAGGGTTTAATATTTAGGGTATAGGGTTTAGGGTTTAGGGTTTTGGGTTTGGGGTTTAGGATTTTAGGATTTAGGGTTAAGGGTTGTAGTTTAGGGTTTAGGGTTGAGGTTTAGGTTCATTAGGTTTTAGGGTTTAAGTTTATTTTTTAATTTATTTAGTTACTTTAAGTTTAGGTTTAGGGTTTGGGGTTTAGGGTTTAGGGTTTTTTTTAACTCAAATGATTCAAAACAAATAAGAACTTACCAAATCAAACAAGTTATTATCCTTTAATAATTAATAAAATAGGATAAAATAAAATGCAATTTAAAAATGTATAAATATAGTATTTCTCAAAATGACTTAACTCCTAGAGACAATAAAACTTTATTTTATAGAAGGCTAATAAAGCTTTGTCAAACAAGATGAAACCCATATCATCATCAGATTCCTTAATAGGCTCTTCCTTCATCTCTTCCACTTTTAAGCATTAGCAAGTAGCAGAAGCATTAGGCGTAATAGCCACATCAAATTTACTAGGATCTTTCAAATACTTCTTAACCTTCTCGGCCTACGGGTATGTGTAATTAGTGGCAATCACGATGGCGAGGACATTCTTATAAGCATTGATGAACATGTGGGGCGCTATAGCAAGGGTGGGATAAGAGACGATTAATGAGAGAGAAGTGATCATTGAAAGGCCTGTCAAAAACTTCTCGATGAGATCATCTTTAGTGAGGTCAAGCACCTTAGGACTGAACACCAAACCATCATCATAGATAGATTAGACGACAAGGCAATAAGAGAATTGGCTTAATCCTTGGCTAGCAAGGAGAGCAGCCTCTGAGGATCCCATCTTATTGCCTTTTTTTAAATAGCTCAACCGAGGTGATAAGTTCAATAGTACCCCTTTTGATCTTAGTTGGGATGTTGAGAACCTAGATGAAAGAATCCTATGAAAGATCTAGCCCAGTGTTGTCTGGAGGAACATCAATAGGGGAAACAAGACCAACATAGGCAATAACACCTATTTCGTCACCTCTTCGCTGACTTCTTTAAGATACCTTTCGTAAAAATCATCTCTACCAGGGTTTAGGGTTTAAGGTTTAGGCTTTTAGGGTCTATGCTTTTAGGGCTTAGGGTTTAGGGGTTAGGGTTTAATGTTTAGGGTTTAGGGTTTAGTGTTTTAGGTTTAGGATTTAGGGTTTTTTAGGATTTAGGGTTTAGGGTTTAAGGTTTAGGATTGTAGATTTAGTGTTGTAGAATTAGGTTTTAGGGTTTAAGGCTTCAGTTTAAGGGTTTAGGTTTTTCATTTTTTTTTAAAAGTTAACCAAACCAGAAGGTTTAGGTTTATTTAGTTTACTTTTTTATTTCTTTTAGTTTATTTTATATTTTATTTTTACTTAAGTTTATTTTTTATTTTTATTTAGTTTAGTTTATTTATTTTAGGTTTATTTATTTTTAGTTTAGGGTTTTTATTTTATTTTATTTTTTAGGTTTAAGTTTAGGTTTATTTTTCATTTGAGTTTTATTTTTATTTTATATTTTCGATTTTGGTTTTATTTTTTTTCAGGTTTAGGTTTAGGTTTTTATTTTCTTTTTTTTAGGTTTAGGTTTTAATTTTTTTTATTTTAGGTTTATTTTTAGGTTTATTTTTATTTTAGTTTATTTTGTTTTATTTAGTTTAGGTTTTGGTTTTATTTATTTTAGTTTAGTTTATTTTACTTTAGGTTTAGGTTTATTTTATTTTGTTTATTTTATTTTTATTTTAGGTTTAGTTTTTTTTTTAGTTTAGGGTGTAGGTTTTATTTTTCATTTATTTTTAGGTTTTATTCTAAGATTTATTTTTTTAGGTTTAGGTTTTCATTTAGTTTTTATTTTTTTATTTTATGTTTAGTTTTTATTTTAATTAGGCTTTTTATTGTTATGTTTATTTTATTTTATTTAGTTTAGTTTAGGTTTTTACTTATTTTATTTTAGTTTATTTTTTATTTTATTTTAATTTTAGGTTTAAGTTTAGGTTTTAATTTAGGTTTTAACATTATTTTATTTTTTATTTAGGTTTAGTTTTATTTATTTATTTTATAATTAGGTTTTATTTAGTTTAGGTGTAGATTTTTTAGTTTTTAGGGTTAAGTTTTTAGGGTATAGGGTTTAGGGTTTAGGGTTTAGTGTTTAGGATTAGAGTTTAGGGTTTTAGGGTTTAGTGTTTAGCATTTTGAATTTAGAGTTTAGAGAATAGGGTTTAGGGTTTAGGGTTTGCAGTTTAGGATTTTTTAGGGTTATAGGTTTAGGGTTTAGGGTTAGGATTTTTTTTTCTTTTCCTTTTTTTTTAGGTTTTAGGGTTTAGGGTTTAGGTTTTTTTTCTTAAATTAAGAAAATTGGTAGATTTAGGTTTATTTTGTTTTTTTTTCTTTTAGTTTATTTTATATTTTATTCTTATTTAGGTTTATTTTTTATCTTTATTTTATTTAGTTTATTTATTTTTATTTTATTATTTATAGTTTAGGGTTATTATTTTACTTTATTTTTTAGGTTTAGATTTTTATTTTTTTATTTTTAGGTTTATGTTTAAGGTGTTTATTTTAGGTTTATTTTTAGGTTTTGTTTTTTAGTTTAGATTTAGGTTTATTTTTAGTTTATTTTATTTTATTTAGTTTTGGTTTAGGTTTAGGTTCAATTTATTTTAGGTTTAGGTTAAGGTTTTATTTATTTTAGTTTAGTTTACTTTAGTTTAGGTTTAGGTTTAATTTAATTTGTTCAAATTAGTTTTATTTTAGGTTTAGTTCTTTTTTCAGTTTAGGGTTTATGTTTTATTTTTATTTATTTTTAGTTATTTTTTAGGTTTAGGTTTTTATTTAGCTTTTATTTTATTTTATTTAACATTTATTTTGTTTTTATTTTATCTTTAGTTTTTATTTTCTTAGTTTAGTTTAGGTTTTTACTTATTTTATTTTAGTTTATTTTTATTTTATTTTATTTTATTTTATTTTTAGATTTAGGAATTAGTTTTAGTTTAGGTTTTTATTTTACTTTATTTTTTATCTTATTTAGGTTTAAGTTTTTTATTTATTTTATTTTTAGGTTTTATTTAGTTTAGGTTTAGGTTTTTAGGTTTTTTTGGGTTTTGGGTTTAGGGTTTAGGGTTTAGGGTTTTAGGATTTAGGGTTTAGGGTTTAGGGTTTAGGGTTTAAGATTTAGGGTTTAGGGTTTTAGGGTTAAAGGTTTAGGTTTTAAGGTTGTAGGTTTAGTGTTTATGGATAGGGTTTTATTATTATTATTATTTCTTTTAACGTTTAGGGTTTAGGGTTTATGTTTTTGGTTTAGATTTCATGTTTTAGTTTAGGGTTTTGGGTTTTTGGGTTTTTTTAATAGGAAACATATTCAGATTCAACATTTCTTCTTTTTGATTTGACAACCAAGTAACACACCAAGTTCTCTAAAACACAAGCGATGACATAGACCAAAAATGAGCATGCATAGAGAAAATCAAAAACCCTAGATAACTTGAATAGTCTCTACTGTAAAGATAGTTCCATAAGCTATAGATCGGATAGGCTATTCTTTAGTTTCTCCAGTTCTCATCCAAACCACCCCTGCCTCTCGAGTTGCGGGATCCACCATCGTATCCTTGATCTCTCCCTTTAGCACCACCACGGTTGTAACCTCTGTCGGTCCTCCCACATCCATAACCACCACTGCTCTGACCACCACCTCCATATCCGGCACCTCCAGATCCACCACCACAATAGCTACTTCTTAGCCTCCACCACGAGATCTAGGCGAGCCTGGTTGACGGTGATGTTCCTGCCATCAAGGTTCTACCCATTCTTAGGGTTTAGGTTTATTAGGTTTTAGGGTTTAGATTTATTTTTAAATTTATTTAGTTACTTTAGGTTTAGGGTTTATGGTTAGGGTTTAAGGTTTAGGGATTAGGGTTTTTTTTTTTAAAAATAAAAAACTCAAATGATTTCATAACATATAAGAAATTACCAAATCAAACAAGACATTATCCTCTAACAACTAATAAAATAAGATAAAATAAAATACAATTCAAAAATTCACATAATATTATTTCACAAAATGATTTAACTCCTAGAGACAATAAAATTTGATTTTATAGAAGGGCAACAAACCTTAGTCGAACAAGTTGAAACCCATATCATCATCAGAAGCATCAGGTGCAATAGCCACAGCAAATTTACTTAGATCCTTCAAATACTCCTTAAACATCTTGGCCTGTGCGTATGTGTAATCAGTGGCAATCATGATTGTGATGACATTCTTGTAGGCTTTGATGAACATGTGGGGCACTACACTAAGGGAGGGATAAGAGAGGGCCAATGAGAGAGAAGTGAACATTGAAAGGAGTGTCAAAAACTTCTCGATGAGATCATCTTCAGTGTGGTCAAGAACCTCAGGACTGGACCCCTAACCATCATCAAACACAGACTGAACGACAACGCCATAAGATAATAGCATAATGCCCAGCTTAATGAGGAGAGCAGCCTTTGAGGATCCCACCTTATCACCATTTTTAATCAGCATATCTGGGGTAATAATTTCAATAGTACCCTTATTGATCTCAGTTAGGATGTTGAGAACCTAAAAGAAAGAAGTCTATGTTTAGGTGTAACAAGACCAACACAGGCAACAACCAACCATTATTTCACTACCAGTTCGACTTCTTTAAGTTCACCTTTCATAAAATTAGCTCGGGTTTTGATTTAGGGCATAGGGTTTTAATGGATTAAGCTTTTAGGGTTTAGGGAATCGGATTTAGGGTTTAGGGTTTAAGGTTTAGGGTTTAGGATTTTTTTAACCCTTAGGGTTTAGGATTTAGGGTTGTAGGTTTAGTGTTGTAGGTTTAGGGTTTAGGGTTTAGGGTTAGTTTTTGAGTTTAGGGTTTAGGGTTTAGGATTTAGGATTTAGGGATTAAGGGTTTTTTTAAAAAAATTAAGTAAACTTGTAGGTTTAGGTTTATTTAGTTTTTTTTATTTTAGTTTCTTTAATTTTTACTTTTATTTAGGTTTATTTTTTATTTTTATTTAGTTTAGTTTATTTATTTTAGGTTTATTCATTATAGTTTGATTTTTTATTTTAGGTTATTTTTTAGGTTAAGGTTTAGGTTTAGGTTTAGGTTTTAGTTGAGTTTTGTTTTTATTTTTATTTTATTTTTTAGGTTTAGGTTTTATTTTATTTTTTAGGTTTAGGTTTAGGCTTTTATTTATTTATTTATTTGGTTTAGGTTTTAGGTTTTTATTTTACATTTATTTTTAGTTTATTTAGTTTAGGATTAGGTTTAGGTTTAGTTTATTTTAGGTTTAGGTTTGAGTTTTATTTTTTGCAGTTTAATTTATTTTAGTTTAGGTTTAGGTTCATTTTATTTTTATTTTAGGTTTAGTTTTCTTTTTTTAGTTTAGGTTTAAGTTTAAAATTTTATTTATTTTAGCTTTATTTTTTTTAGCTTTATGTTTTATTTAGTTTTATTTTATTTTATTTTAGTTTTATTTTACATTTAGTTTTATTTTAATTATGTTTTTTTATTCTTAGGAATTTATTTTTTTTAGTTTAATTTATGTTTTTATTTATTTTATTTTAGTTTAATTTATTTATTTTTTTATTTTATTTTTAGATTTAGGTTTTGGTTTTAGTTTAGGTTTTTATTTTATTTTATTTATTTATTTATTTAGGTTTTGATTTTTTTAATTTAATTTAATTTATTTTTAGGTTTTATTTAGTTTAAGTTTAGTTTTTTAGATTTTTAGGATTTAGGGTTTAGGGTTTTGGGTTGCTTTAGGGTTTTGGGTTAGTTTTAAGGTTTTTGGTTAGTTTTAGGGTTTAGAGTTTAGGGTTTAGGCTTAGGGTTTATTTATTTATTTATTTTTTTATTTAGGATTTAGGATTTTACAGGGTTTAGGGTTTAGGGTTTAGGGTTTACGGTTTAGTGTTCAGGGTTTAGGGTTTAGAGTTTAGTGTTTAGGATTTAGGATTTAATATTTTGCGTTATGAATTTTTTGTAGTAGGTTTATTTATTTTTATTTTTATATATTTAGTTCATTTTATTTTTTATTTTATTTGTTTTAGTTATTTATTTTATTTGCTTATTTATTTTAGTTTAGGTTTCTTATTTTAGTTTATTTTTTAGGTTTAAGTTTAGGGTTATGTTTATTTTTTAGTTTAGTTTTATTTTTAAGGTATTTTTAAGGTTTAGATTTTATTTTTTTACTTTTATGTTTAGGTTTAGGTTTTTATATTATTTTTTTAGGTTTATGTTTAAGGTTTTTATTTTAGGTTTATTTTTAAAGCTTTATTTTTTAGTTTAGGTTTATGTTTATTTTTAGTTTATTTTATTTTATTTAGTTTAGGGTTCAGGTTTAGTTTATTTTAGGTTTTGGTTTAGTTTTTATTTATTTTAGTTTAGTTTATTTTAGGTTTAGGATTTTTTTTTTAGTTTATGGTTTAAGTTTTAGTTTTTAATTCTTTTTATGTTTTATTTTTAGGTTTTTATTTAGGTTTTATTTTATTTTATATTAGGTTTATTTTATTTTATTTTACATATAGTTTTATTTTGTTTAGGTTTTTTTATTTTAGATTTATTTTATTTTGTAGTTTAGTTTAAGTTTTTATTTTAGTTTTATTTTAATTTTTTTTATTTTTTTAAGATTAGATTTGGGTTTAGGTTTAGGTTTTAGTTTAGGTTTTTATTTTATTTTATTTTTTATTTAATTTAGGATTAAGTTTTTTATTTATTATATATTTAGGTTTTATTTAGTTTAGGTTTAGGTTTTTTGGTTTTTAGGGTTTAGGGTTTAGGGTTTAGGGTTTAGTGTTTAGGGTTTGGGGTTTAGGGTTTAAGGTCTATGGTTGTAGGTTTTAGGGTTTAAGGTGGATTAGGGTTTAAGGTTTAGTTTAAGATTTAGGTTTAGGGTTTAGGCTTTAGGGTTTAGGGTTCAAGGTTTGGGGTTCAAGGTTTAGGGTTTAGGGTTTAGGATTTAGGGTTAGTTTTAGGGTTTAGGGCTTAGGATTTTGGGTTTTGGGTTTAGGGTTTAGGGTTAGTTTTAGGGTTTAGGGTTTAGGCTTAGGGTTTATTTTTCTTTATTATTATTTTTATTTATTTAGGGTTTAGGATTTATGGTTTATGGTTTAAGGTTTAGTTTATTATATTTTTTATTTTTATTTTGGTTTTATTTTATATTTTTTTCTTTAGTTAATTTTATTTATTTTAGTTTACATTTTTTTAGTTAATTTTTTAGGTTTAGGTTTATCTTTATGTATAACTTTTAGTTTAGTTTAATTTTTATTTTATTTTTTATGTTTAGGTTTTATTTTTAATTTTTATTTTTAGGTTTAGGTTTTTATTTTATTTTTTTAGGTTTAAGTTTTAGCTTTTTCTATTAGGTTTATTTTTAGGTTTTATTTTTTAGTTTAGGTTTAGGTTTATTTTTAGTTTATTTTATTTTATTTTATTTAGGTTTAGGTTTAGGTGTAGTTTATTTTAGGTTTATGTTTTCATTTTATTTATTTTAGTTTAGTTTATTTTAGTTTAGGATTAGGTTTATTTTATTTTGTTTATTTTAGATTTAGGTTTTTCTTTTTTAGTTTAAGGCTTAGGATTTATTTTTTATTTATTTTTAAGTTTTATGATTAGGTTTATTTTTTGGTTTAGGTTTTAATTTAGTTTTTATATTATTTTCTTTATTTTATTTTATTTTTATTTTCTGTTTAGTTTTTATTATATTTGGGTTTTTAATTTTTAGGTTTATTTTATTTTTAGTTTAGTTTCAGTTTTTCATTATTTTATTTTAGCTTTATTTTTATTTTTTTATTTTATTTTATTTTTAGGTTTAGGTTTGGGTTTAGGTTTAGGTTTACATTTTTATTTTATTTTATTTTATTTATTTAATTTAGGTCTAATTTTTTTTTATTTGTTTTTTTTAGGTTTTATTTAGTTTAGGTTTAGGTATTTAGGTTTATAGGTTTTATGGTTATAGGTTTTAGGGTTTATGGTTTAGGGTTTAGGGTTTAGGGTTTTAGGGTTTAGGGTTTAGGTTTAAGGGTTAGGGTTTAGGGTTTTGGATTTAGGATTTTAGGGTTTAGGGTTAATGGTTTAGTTTTTGGGTTTAGGGATTAGGATTTAGGGTTTAGGGTTGTAGGTTTAGGGTTTAGGGTTAGTTTTAGGGTTTAGTGTTTAGGGTTTAAGGTTTAGGATTTAAGGTTTAGGGTTTAGGGTCATTTTAAAATTAGAGCATAGTTTAGGTTTATTTAGTTTTTTGTTTATTTATTTATTTTATTTATTTTTTTTATTTGGTTTATTTTATAGTTAGCTTAGTTTATTTTATTTTAGGTTTATTTATTTTAGTTTAGGTTTTTTATTTTAGTTTATTTTTTAGGTTTAGGTTTAGATTTATATTTCTTTTTAAATTTTGTTTTATTTTTATTTTATTTTTTAGGTTTAGGCTTTATTTTTTATTTTTAGGTTTAGGTTTAGGTTTAGGTTTTTATTTTATTTTTTTTAGTTTTGGTTTTAGGTTTTATTTTAGGTTTATTTCTAGGTTTTATTTTTTTAATTTAGGTTTATATTTAGTTTATTTTATTTTATTTAGTTTAGGGTTTAAGTTTAGTTTATTTTAGGTTTAGGTGTAGGTTTTATTTATTTTAGTTTAATTAATTATAGTGGAGGTTTATGCTTATTTTTATTTATTTTTAGGTTTATTATTTAGGGTTTACAATTTATGCTTTAAGGTTAGGGTTTAGGGTTTAGGGTTTTGGGTTTTATGCTTTTTAGGGTTTAGAATTTATTATTAGTTTAGTGTTTTAGTTTAGGGTTTAGGTTTATGGTTTTGTTTTTGCTTTAAGGTTTAGGGTTTTTAGTGTTTAGGATTTACGGTTTAGGGTTTAGGGTTTAGGGGTAGCTTAGCGTTTAGGGTTCGTTTAGGATTTTGGGTTTAGGCATTAAGGTTTATGGTTTTTTGGTTTAGGGTTTAGGGTTTATGGTTGTAGGTTTTGGGTATTGGGTTTAGGGTTTAGGGTTAGTTTTAGGGTTAGGCTTTATGGTTAGGGATTTTTTCAAATTATATTTTAATTTTTTTATTTAGGGTTTAGGGTTTAGGGTTTAAGGTTTTGGGTTTAGGGTTAGTTTTAGGGTTTATGGTTTAGGGTTTAATGTTTATGATTTTTTCTAAAAATTAAGTAAATTGGTAGGTTTAGGTTTATTTAGTTTATTTTGATTTTTTTTATTTTAATTTTTTATTTTTTATTTTTTATTTTTATTTAGGTTCATTTTTTATTTTTATTTATTATAGTTTATTTATTTTTGGTTTAGGTTTTTTATTTTAGTTTATTTTTTAGGTTTAGGTTTAGGTTTATGTTTATCTTTTTGTTTGTTTTTATTTTATTTTTTAGGTTTAAGTTTTATATTTTATTTTTAGGTTTAAGTAAAAGTTTTTATTTTACTTTTTTAGGTTTATATTTTAGCTTTTTATTTTAGGTTTATTTTTAGGTTTTGTTTATTTGTTTAGGTTTAGGATTATTTTTAGTTTATTTTATTTTATTCTATGGTTTAGGTTTAGTATATTTTAGGTTTATTATTTTTAGTTTAGGTTTAGGTTTATTTTATTTTGTTTATTTTAGAGGTTTATTTTTAGTTTAGGTTTTAGGTTATTTTTATTTATTTTTAGGTTTTTTAGTTATATTTTTTGGGTTTAGGTTTTTATTTTATTTTATTTTATGTTCATTTTATTTTTATTTTATGTTTAGTTTTTATTTTATTTAGAATTTTTATTTTTTAGGTTTATTTTGTTTTTTTAATTTAGTTTAGGTTTTTATTTATTTTATTTGATCTTAATTTTGGTTTTTATTTTATTTTAATTTTAAATTTAGGTTTAGGTTTAGGTTTAAGTTTAGGTTTTTTTATTTCATTTTTTTATTTAATTTAGGTTTAGGTTTATTTATTTATTTTACTTTTAGGTGTTATTTAGTTTAGGTTTAGCTTTTCAGGTTTTTAGGTTTTCAAGGTTTAGGGTTTAGTTTATTTTTAGTGTTTTGGTTTAGGCTTTAGGGTTTAGGTTTAGGGTTAGGGTTTAGGGTTTAGTTTAGGTTTATATTTGGTTTAGGGTTTAGGTTTAGTTTATTTTGTTTATGGGTTTAGGGTTACGTTTATGGTTTAGTTTAGGTTTATTTAGTTTATTGGGTTTATTTTTTTATTTTTTTATTTTTTATTTTAAGTTTTAGTTTATTTTAGGGCTTAGTGGGCTTATTTATGGGTTTTGGTTTAGTTTATTTTAGGGTTTAGGTTTAGTTTAATTTATTTTAGTTTAGTTTAGGGTTTAGTTTGGGTTTAGGTTTATTTAGGGTTTATTTTAGGGTTTAGGTTTTAGTCTATTTTTTAAGGTTTAGTTTACGGTTTAGTTTAGGTTTAGGTTTAGGGTTTAGTTCATTTTAGTTTAGTTTTATTTAGGTTTATTTTAAATTTAAGATTTTGGGTTTAGGGTTTAGTTTATTTAGGTTTAGGGTTTAGGTTTAGTTTAGGTTTTATTTATTTAGGGTTTAGGTTTTAGGTTTTTAGGGTTTAGGGTTTAGGGTTTAGGGTTTAGGGTTTAGGTTTAGGGTTTTAGGTTGGGTTTTGGGTTTTAGGGTTTAGGTTTAGGGTTTTAGGGTTTAGGATTTAGGGTTTAGGGTTTTAGGGTTAGGTTTTTTTAGGGTTTAGGTTTAGGTTTGGGTTTTAGTTTAGGGTTTAGGTTAGTTTAGGGTTTATGGTTTAGTTTAGTTTTATTTTTTTATGTATTTTTTAATTTTGTTAAATTAAGTAGTAGGTTTAGGTTTTTTTAATTTTATTTATTTAGTTTATTTATTTTTTTATTTTATTTAGTTTATTTTATTTTTTTTAGTTTAGTTTATTTTTTATGTTTATTTATTTTATTTTAGGTTTTCTATTATAGTTCATTTTTTATGTTTAGGTTTAGGTTTAGGTTTATTATTAGGTTAGTTTTATTTTTATTTTATTTTTAGGTTTAGGCTTTATTTTTTATCTGTAGGTTTAGGTTTAGGTTTTATTATTTTTTTTAGGTTTAGTTTTAGGTTTTATTTTAGGTTTATTTTAGGTTTTATTTTTTATTTTAGGTTTAGGTTTATGTTTAGTTTATTTTATTTTATTTAGTTTAGGTTTAGGTTTAAGTTTAGTTTATTTTAGGTTTAAGTTTATGTTTTTTATTTTAGTTTAGTTTACTTTAGTTTAGGTTTAGGTTTATTTTAATTTTATTTTTGGTTTAGGGTTCAAATTTTATTTTATTTTTATTTTAGGTTTTATTTTTGGGTTTATTATTTAGGTTTAGGTTTTTATTTAGTTTTAATTTTATTTTATTTTTAAGTTTATTTTATTTTTTACTTTAGGTTTAGGTTTTTTTTGGTTTAGGACTTAGGTTTTATTTTTTATTTATTTTTATGTTTTATTTTTAGGTTTATTTTTTAGGTTTAGGTTTATATTTAGTTTTTATTTTATTTTATTTTAGGTTTATTTTATTTTTATTTTTTGTTTAGTTTTTATTTTATTTAGGTTTTAGATTTTTTTGTTTAGTTTCAATTTTTATTGATTTTATTTTAGTTTAGTTTTTATTTTTATTTTAGGTTTAGGTTTAGGTTTTAGTTTATGTTTTTATTTGATTTGATTTTATTTATTTTATTTTGGTTTAGGTTTTTCAATTTATTTTTAAATTTTTAGATTTTATTTAGTTTAGGTTTAGGTTTTCAGCTTTTAAGGTTTAGGGTTTAGGGTTAGTTTAGGTTTCTTTAGGTTTAGGTTAGTTTAGGGTTTAAGTTTAGGGTTTAGGGTTTAGGGTTTAGGGTTTTAGGGTTTAGAGTTTAGGGTTTAAGGTTTACAATTTTATGGTTTAGAGTTTATGATTTAGGGTTTTAGGGTTTAGGGTTTAAGGTTTAGGGCTATAGGTTTAGGGTTAGTTTTTTATTTTATTTTATTTATTTATTTATAGATTTTTCAAATTAAGTAAACTAGATGGTTTAGATTTATTTAGCTTATTTTTTATTTTGATTTATGTTAATTTTTATATTTATTTGGCTTAGTTTATTTATTTTAAATTTATTATTTTAGTTTATGTTTTTTATTAGTTTATTTTTTTTAGGTTTAGGTTTAGGTTTAGGTTTATTTTTTAGTTTAGTTTTATTTCTATTTTATTTATTAAGATTAGGTTTTATTTTTTATCTTCAGGTTTAGGTTTAGGTTTTTATTTTATTTTTTTAGGTAATGGTTTAAGG
The DNA here is from genome assembly GCA_021442155.1 of Cymbidium sinense. NCBI lineage: Eukaryota > Viridiplantae > Streptophyta > Magnoliopsida > Asparagales > Orchidaceae > Cymbidium > Cymbidium sinense. Next base: position 63,130 of record JAKCPB010000274.1, on the reverse strand, counting down.
TTTTTATTTTAACTTTATTTTTAGGTTTGATTTTTTAGTTTAGGTTGAGGTTTATTTTTAATTTATTTTATTTTCTTTAGTTTAAGTTTAAGTTTAGGTTTAGGTTTAGTTAATTTTAGGTTCAGGTTTAGGTTTTATTTATTTTAGTTTAGTTTATTTTAGTTTAGGTTTAGGTTTATTTTATTTTTATTTTAGGTATAGGTTTTGTTTTAGTTTAAGGTTTAGGTTTTATTGTTTTTATTTTTCTATTTTATTTTTAGGTTTACTGTTTAGGTTTAGGTTTTTATTTAGTTTTTATTTTATTTCATTTAGGTTTTTTATTTTTTAGTTTAGGTTAAGTTTTTATTTATTTTTTTATTTTAGTTTAGTTTTTATTTTTATTTTAATTTCTTTTTAGGTTTAGGTTTAGGTTTTAGCTTATGTTTTTATTTTATTTTATTTTTGATTTTTTTAGTTATTTTATTTTTATGTTTTAGTTAGTTTGGGCTTAGGTTTTTAGCTTTTTAGGGTTTAGGGTTTAGGGTTTAGGTTTAGGTTTAGGTTTAGGGTTTAGGGTTTAGGGTTTAGGTTTAGTGTTTAGGGTTTAGGGTTTAAGGTTTAGGGTTTAGGGCTTAGGGTTTAAGGTTTTTACCATTTAGGGTTTAGGGTTTAGGGTTTAGATTTTAGGTTTAGGGTTGAGGTTTTAGTTTAGGGTTTAGGGTTTTGGTTTTTTTTTTTAAAGAATTCATTTCAACATTTCTTCTTTGTTTATTTAGTTTATTTAGTTTAATTTTTTTTATTTGAGTTTATTTTATTTTTTTATTTTTCCTTATGTTTATTTTTTATTTTTATTTAGTTTAGTTTATTTATTTTAGGTATATTTATTTTAGTTTAAGTTTTTTATTTTATTTTCTTTTTTCAGGTTTAGGTATATATTTAAGTTTATTTTTTATGTTGAGTTTTATTTTTATTTTATTTTTTTGGGTTTAGGTTTAATTTTTTATTTTAGGTTTAGGTTTAAATTTTTATTTTTTTAGGTTTAGGTTTAGGATTTTATTTTAGGTTTATTTTAGGTTTTATTTTTTTTTTTAGTTTAGGTTTAGGTTTATTTTAGTTTATTTTATTTTATTTAGTTTAGGGTTTAGGTTTAGTTTATTTTAGGCTTATGTTTATGTTTTATTTATTATAGTTTATTTTATCTTACTTTAGGTTTAGGCTTATTTTATTTTATTTATTTATTTTATTTTTTTATTTTTTTTTTTTTCTTAGTTTAGGGTTTAGGTTTTGTTTTTTATTTATTTTTAGATTTTATTTTTAGGTTTATTTTAAAGTTTATTTTTTATGTTTAGGTTTTTATTTAGTTTTTATTTTATTTTATTTTAGGTTTCTTTTAGGTTTAGTTTATTTTTATTTTATGTTTAGTTTTTTTATTTTATTTAGGTTTTTTAATCTTAGGTTTATTTTATTTTTTTAGTTTAGTTTAGATTTTTATTTATTTTATTTTAGTTTATTTTTAATAGTTTATTTTATTTTTTTTTTAGGTTTAGGTTTAAGTTTTAGTTTAGGATTTTATTTTATTTTATTTTATTTAGGTTTAGGTTTTTTATTTATCTTATTTTTAGGTTTATTTAGTTTAGGTTTAGGATTTTAGGCTTTTAGGGTTTAAGGTTTAGGTTTAGGGTTAGTTTTAGGGTTTAGGGTTTAGGGTTTAGGATTTAGGTATAGGTTTAGGGTTTATGGTTTAGGGTTTAGGGTTTAGTGTTTAGGGTTTAGGGTATAGGGTTTTTTTTTTTTTTAGAAACCCCATTATTATGGGTATTTTATTGCCACAAAAAAAGGTTACAAGGTCCTTAAAAGGGATAAACTCACTACGCTCAAGAGCTACAATCGACTAAGGAGTAAATCCCCAACTAAGTACATCCAAGAGCAAAAGAAAACAATAAGGCAAACAAAAGATACAAGATGATTAACATAATAAGCTAAAGAAAAGATAAGGCCAATGCTCTGATGGTTGTAAGAGTGCTTGGTAATATGGAGCAAACACAAGATAAAAGAGAGAAACACAAAGTGATAGTGAGAGAGATTAGAGCAGTTAAGGTGATCTGAGAAAAGGTAGAAGGAAACAATATAATATGAGTATGATAATAAGGAAATGTGATAGAGAAGGCTCAGGCTCAATCACACCATGTTGGGGCAGTTGCAAGTATGAGCATCCAAACTTCAGTAAAAGGGTTACATCACAAGAGCTACTACCGAACCAAAAAGGTGTGAGAACATCACAGCCATCATAGCCAACAAACTTGTGAGAAGGAAGTACCCAATTGTTGATAATCATGTGAGCTTTATTACCTGCAAACCTAAACAAAATCATATTTATGCATATGCAATAGGCAAAGAAACCATCCAGAAAGCAGTGAGAAGTAACTTGAAATCACATGAAGCAAGTCAATGAGTCTTTAAAGACACCATCCCAATTATAAGGTAGATAAATGACATCCCAATTATAAGGTAGATAAATGAATCAATCGGGCCAGAAGTATAGCTTAGGGGTAGATGTAAGGTCCAGAAAAAGTGCCCAATCAATATAATGAATGCAGATTGGTGCAATCCCCATATTAGATCCAAATCAATAGTTTGCAGGAGATAATAGTAAGGGAAAGCAGCAAAACCAGAAGCCCAAGAAATAGCCAATAAGCATGGCTGCAAAAGCAGGAACTAAACCATAAGCAGAAAAGAGCAGTTCATAATACCACCCCTTAATAATAGAGATTATATTCCAAGGAGTAAGCACTAACGGTGGGTCCAGATTAAAGCGGGAATAATTTCCAAATGAGAATCGAAATACAAGAGAACAAATAAGAGTAAAAGACGGTGCGAAAGGCACCAAAACCAAGGCATGAAAGTGTCGCATAAAGAATGCATTCCAAGATAAATTCCCAGGACAATAAAATAGTAGCAGAGCACAAGCCATTCAGGTCCCAGTTGGGAATAGAAATAACACGGGTAAAGTAGATCGTATTTATCAGATAATGAGCAATACCCCATATAGAAATAGCAAGGGCACTCAGAGAAACAGCCCCAACAATAAAATAACTAGTGCAACAGAAATACAAATTAGGATCCACATTAGAATCCACATTAGAATCCAGTATGCTTTCGATAATCAATCAAAGAACAAGCAACAAAAAAATCTCATTGCGGGAACATCTTTGAGGCATGGACCACGAAATTCTACAACCAACCAACAAAGAAAGAGCCAACTGGAGACAAGGAAAAACAAAAGATAAATCTCCAAGACAAGAGACAACCAAAACAGAAAACCGTTAACTCCATGTTGCCACACATCCGATAATCAAAATTTTGACAAAAAAAGGATGAAGTAAACAATAGCGTAAAAGGTAGATCAATGAATTCCAATGATAAGCATAAAATAGACTGAAGGTGATTCAAAGCAAAACAACCAAGCAATCAAGAACATTAATAGAGACTTGTCAACCAAATAATCCAAAGCCACGAGGGAGTAAGGTGGGTATTGATCTAGAGCAAACAACCAACAAGGCGCTTAAAACCAACAAGCGCCAAGATTCCACCCATAAACATATATAGGTAAAGGAAAGGATAGATAATGAATATCTCCCCACCATAAGCCTATCCAAGAGGTGACATTCGTGAGAAATCGACTGTCGATGCTTATTCACCATAATCCACTCGCCAAGGGTAATAAATAATAATAAACTGGGTTAATGACCCAATTATGCATATAAGATAAATCATTGATTAATTCCAAGCATAACAAAGAAATGTGCTTCAAGTTGTATGATTCCAATCATAGCATAGGATGGGAGAACAACAAAGAAGGAGAAGCATGGACATCCCAAAAGATGGACAATACTAACACTCCCATAAAGAAAAGGAAATATTACTAAAAGGATATATAGAATAAATTGTATAAGTTCAAGGATTTTCCATCGAGTAAGGCTGCACAAATCCCAACAGATGCACAATGATAATCCCTTGAAAACTCCAAACCTGCCGATCATGGGAAGCAAAACCGTAAACAAATAAATATTAAAAAAAAATAGCATAATTCCATTCTCGCAAAGAGATATTAGTGTAGAGATGGGATATCCCAATCAGCAAATTAACGCAATAAAGAAAATCGAACCAATAGCTCAATAGTATTCCTAAGAGCAAACAATCTCATGCATTCGGGGATTAAGAAACCAAATTAATGAAAGGTAAATCAAAGAAAGTCCCACTAAATTACCATGTAACTTATAGCAGAAGATTAAAAGATTAAGAGATAAAGGATAATGTCACACCAGAGACAAATCCGACGGAAACTCAAAAAAGTTACCACATAAGGAACATTCATAACAGGAGCAACATTATCCCAATTCACCACAATCCTTGGAGAAATACCCACAAGCCATAACAATCATTGAGAGTATACAAACCATAGGTTAAGCTCCAAGAGAAGCTTGAGTAGTACGTGATGCACAATATTAGAAGCAGTAAAAGGGATACTATAGCACGCTATTTATAGTAGCCTGAGGCAACTAATTAGATAAGCCAATTCCACACACATCCAAACTCTTAAGACATCAAGAGGCAACATCAGACTATAATACTTGTCAAACAGAAATGACACTCCAAACCAAGAAGGTAACAGCACAAGCCCATTAGATGCTGGATTACAATATAAACAAAGGATCAGAATATGATTCACCACAAATGAGCAAAGCAACAATCTAGCAATCGTCACTCACGAAAGCAACTAATGCAACATTGTAAGCTACTAGAATATAAGATAAGAAGATGATTCCAAGTAGAGACATCATTACCAATCGTGAATTTTAAGAAATTAAAGGTCCAAAACCAGAACTTGCTAAGACAAGAGTAGGCAAGATGGCAAAAGACAGAAGAAAACTGGAGGAGCAAAGAGAAAAAATCTGCAGCAACAACCCACAATGGTGAAAACCAAATCAACAAACAAATCAACAAACAACCATGGCAAAGAAACCTCCAAAACCCAAAAAAGCAATTAAACCCAATCCATTCTAGTATAAGGATTTCTGCACCAAAATAACCATTAAAAGAGACCGTGGTATTACAATTTCTTCCCTTGCGAAGGCATGCCGAGGTTAGACATTATAGAGCAAGGACCAGCAGTAAAATCCTGAAGCCCAACAACCAACCAAAATCCTTTCAGCATAAGTGATGGAACCTTTATGGATAAGGCCTTTAAGGAGTAAAGAGTCCCAAAGAATGTAAGCATTAGCCAAAAAAATACTATAATCATCAAAATAAAAAAGAACCAAAGATAATGCACACTAATCCGATGCCTAGAGTCAACATAGTTAGTAGCAATGCTCCAAGCCATATTGTCGAGAAAAGAAAGGAGTTAGTATAAAAATCTAAGCCCATCAAAGTAGATAACTTCCAAAGAATGATTAATTAAGGTTAAAGGAGTTGTTAAAAGTACCAAATTTTATTATTAAGATTGAAGAAAAAAGGAAAGAGAGGAAAGAAGTGATGACACATTACTTTTTTAGGAAGAAGAGCGAGTGGTTCTAGTGAAGTTATTATTAAAAATTTTTGCTTTGTAGGATTTTTTGTATTTAACAATTTGAAAAGTTTATCAATCCAAATTATCTCCATCAAAAGAGATTGATTTTGAGTTCGAATAATAGAAGGATCTATCAATGTTTTAGAGAGGAGATTTCACCTTCTTCCCATAGAGTGTGAGAAATTGGGTTCAATTGTTGATTATCACTCAAGGGAAATAGATGGGGAAGTTCTAGCACCATTCTGTAATACAAATATCTTTCTCAATATGTTCCAAGAGGGTCATCATTGTTTTGGTTCATTATATGATTCTCATTCAAATTGTTTAGTTGGGTGTCCAATATAAGGCTACCATTCAGATTTTCAAGAGGATTTAAATGCAAAGAGCTATCGTGGGAAACCGATTATTACAAGTGGGGTGAGGTTAGGTAAATTTTCATTGGTATCACACACCCTCAATGTGCTTTTAGTACCAAGGTCGAGTGTTTTCCACTAGACAAATCGAGGTGTGGGAAGGAGAGGTTCTTTTGAGTATCTAGGCACATATGCTAGAGTAGTGGTTTTCCCGCCCATTAATGGTAGTGATAGGGTAAATTTTTTCTCGAGATTAGGATGAAGCACAAAATATTCTGAGTGGTCCGTGAATCTTGCAAAGGAGTGCAAAAGACAGAAAATTTTGAATTGACTTTTGACTATATCCAAATTTTTGAGCCAATCCAAACCTCTTTGGGATATTTTTTGTGATGTCTATCCCAACGAGAATAATGAGCGACGATGGCCTAGATCTATGCTTGGTCAATTTGGAGAGGCCTACCAAAGAGGCCAACAACAAACAAAACTTGATGAGTGACATAATGTATGCGCATGTTAGGAAAAGCAAGCCAAAGAGGGACAATGGGAGATTCCTCTTTGACATCAAAGAGGGGCGACCATTTCAATAGCCGCATATGACAATTATGCACAAAATAAGAACGACGAGCGAAAACCCACGAATAATCTAAATCATTTGAGAGTTGAATAAGAATGTGATGGGGATCTATCAACCCGATAGTGAAATTACCCGATAATTTTAAGCTATGAAAGAAAGAGCGAATATTATCAAGAGTCGGGCGTTGAAGGGAGAATTTACCCACCAAAGCGAACTCAAGGGCTTAGCAAGTTTCTCAACATCGATAACACATTATCACGGCTCCATGATAAGATGTGGAAATGAGATTAACCGCATTCGGTAGGTATCTTACCGATAAAGCGCCTTTTGAATGATTTAACAGTGTGCATTAACAGTGCAATTGAATCCATAAAACCTGTGGAATCGAGATAAAGCGTCGGCCGAGAAGGGCCGGATTCACAAAGACCAAAGCCTCGCCATTTCTCTAGTCCGAGGACGCCACACCATACGGAGAGCCCAAAATGCGCCAACAGAGAGGCACGCAAAAGTGGCCAACAACCCGAGAACGGCCAATCCACCCAGGGGAACCCTAAGAGAAGGAAGGAGGGTTTAGGTAGGGTTTAGGTTTAGGGTGGGTTTAGGGTTTAGGGTTTAGTGAGTTTGTGGTTTAGGGTTTAGGCTTTAGCATTTAGGGTTTAGGTTTTAGTATAGGTTTAGTTTTGGTTTATGGCTAGGTTTAGGATTTAGTGGTTTAGGTTTGGTTGGAGTTTAGGGTCCAGATTTAGGATTTAGGATTTAGGGTAGGGTTTAGGTTTTAGGTGGGGTGGCTCTTTCAGTTAGTTTAGGGTTTAGGTGGTCAGGCTCAGGGTTTAGAGTCCGGGTTAAGGTTAGTTTTGGGTTTAGGGTTTATATTTATTTTATTTTTATTTTAAATAAGTAAAATGGCAGGATCAGGTTTATTTAGTATTTATTTTATTTTGATTTAGGTTTATTTTTATTTTGGTTGCTTGGGTTTATTTTAGTTTTTAGGTTAGGGTTTACTGGTTCATGATTTTGGGTTTGGGTTGGGAGGGTGTTTATTTGGTTTAGGTTAGTTAGGGTTTAGGTGGGTCAGGTTTTATTTATTTATTTTAAATTAAGCAATAGTTTAAGTTTATTTAGTTTATTTTTTATTTATTTTAGTTTATTTTATTTTTTATAATGATTTAGGTTTATTTTTATTTTTATTTAATTTACTTTATTTATTTTAGGTTTATTTATTGTAATTTAAGTTTTTCATTTTAGTTTATTTTTTTGTTTTAAGTTTAGGTTTAGCTTTATTTTGTAGTTTAGTTGTATTTTTATTTTATTTTGTAGGTTTAGGTTTTATTTTTTTTAATTTTTATGTTTAGGTTTAGGCTTTTATTTTATTTTTTAGGTTTAGGTTTTAGGTTTTTATTTTAGGTTTTAGTTTTTAATTTAGATTTAGGTTTATTTTTAGTTTATTTGTAGTTTATTTTATTTTATTTAGTTTACATTTAGGTTTAGGTTTAGTTTATTTTAGGTTTAGGTTTAGGTTTTATTTATTTTAGTTTAGTTTATTTTAGTGTGGTTTAGGTTTATTTTATTTTGTTTTAGGTTTAGGTTTTTTTTAAGTTGTGGTTTTTTTATTTTTTTTATTTATTTTTATGTTTTATTTTGGGTTTTATTTAGGTTTAGATTTTCATTTAGTTTTATTTTTTATTTTAGGTTTATTTTATTTTTATTTTAGGTTTAGTTTTTATTTTATTTAGGTTTTTCATTTTATAGTTTAGTTTCGGGTTTTATTTTATTTTATTTTAGTTCTTATTTTTTTTAATTTTCCTTTTAGGTTTAGGTTTAGGTTTAGGATTTATTTTATGGTTTAAGTTTATGTTTTTATTTTTATTTTTATTTTATTTTAGTTTAGGTTTAGGTTTTTAGCTCGTTAGGGTTTAAGGTTTAGGTTTAGGGTTAGTTTAGGGTTTAGGGTTTGGGGTTTTGAGTTTTAATTTAGGGTTTTTTTGGTTTGTTGGGGGGGCTGGTTATGGTTTAGGGTTTAGGGTTTAAGGTTTAAGCTTTTAGGGATTAATATTTAGGGTTTAGGATTTTAGGGTTTAGGGTTTATGGTTTAGGATTTAGGTTTTAGGTTTAGTGTTCAAGTTTTAGTTTAGGGTTTAGGGATTTTGCTTTTTTTTTATTTTAACAGAGAACAGATTCAGATTCAACATTTCTTCTTTTCGATTTCATCAACCAAGTAACACACCAAGTTTTCTACAACACAAGTGACAACATAGATAAAAAATGAGCATGCATAGAAATCAAAACCCCAAATAACTTAGAACCATCCTACTAAGACAATTCCATAAGTAATTATTTTTTAGTTTCTCCATTTTGAATCATCTTGAGTAGCGGATCCAAGATCATATCTTCTCTTGCTCACAAGTGGTAGTTTATTTTTTCCTCCACCTCCATGACCAATTTACCACCACCTCTAGATCATCACCACTAGGATAACTTCCATTGCTTCACCTCCACCAGATCCACTTAGCTTGGTTTTATGATGTTCTTGCTATCAAGGTTCTTCCTATTCTAGGGTTTAGGTTTTTAGGTTTAGGTTTATTAGGTTTTAGGTTTTAGGTTTATTTTTTAATTTATTTATTTACTTTAGGTTTAGGTTTAAAGTTTAGAGTTTAGGGTTTAAGGTTTAGGGTTTAGGGTTTAGGATTTAGGGTTTATTATTTTTTAAAAGAAATTAAGCAAACCTGTAGGTTTAGGTTTATTTAGTTTATTTTTTATTTATTTTAATTTAATTTTTTTATTTTTATTTTTAGTTTAGTTTATTTATTTTAGTTTAGGTTTTTTTTGATTTTAGTTTATTTCATGATTTAGGTTTAAGTTTAGGTTTATTTTTTAGTTGAGATTATTTTTATTTTATTTTTTAGGTTTAGGTTTTATTTTTTATCTTTTTGGTTAAGGTTTTGTTTTTTTATTTTTATCCTAAGAGTCTAATCATATCCAAGCCAGACATTAGAGAATCAATCATTTAAGAAACTATGAAAACCATGCGCCCTAATGCATAATGTAAATATAATATCAAATAATTTTATAAACTATCATAAAAGAATAAAAGGTCGGTTGCATCGATAACTCAAGAGAGAGAAAAGATGGGTAGTTTTACCTTATACAACCTGAATATGAAAGAATAATTATAATTGTATTAAATTCTATGGGGGTCTTCTTTCTTCTTGTCTCCATTTCTGATTTGGTTCCTTCTTTGATTTGGATGGTGGTTGCATCAAAGGCATCACAGGGCACCCCAAGATAAAGCATTCTAGCCACTACTCATCCTAATCCCCCATAGCACTAATCCTAATTCCTATTACAAAAATTACATTTATGTGAGAAAAGTAAATCCAACCATACATGTAAAATAGAGGTTAGCTAAATGTACATATAATCCCAAGCAGTTGTATTTATAATTTTGTCTTAGCCACCTACACATGGTTAACTAAGCCCACCTATCTTAACTTGGAATATGCTTAAGGATTTAAGCAACTGCAAAAGATCTTTCACATTTATTTTAAGCATCCCTAAGCATAATCCTGAGAAAATATGATTAGGCTTGGCCTATAATCTAATTTAAACATACACCTAACATCCAATCTAAAATAATACATCATAAAAAAAAAATATACATCACATCATACAGGCCCTAACTTAGAGCTAAGTGGTGACTTAATTCTAATGTGTATTTTAAGGCTTGTGTGGTAAGTCTTGTTAGGCATTGGTGTTGTATTTTCTAAGTGTAGAAGGATTCAAGTTAACATGAAAGGTTGATTTCACTTGAAGTAGTTTAATTGATTTGAGAAGTTTAATTTGTGTTTTCTTTTGTTTCATTTGATTACACTTAGCTAAGTGTTATAAAAGAGAGGAAAAGAGGATTGCCCTTTGATCCCTACCTTAAGTCACTTTTAAAGTATATTAATTTGATTTAGTTCTCTTTAGTGAATGACTTATTAAATGATTTAATTAATCCTAAGTTTAAGTTCACTTTAAATAATCCTATGCAAAATGAAAGACATCTAAAGATTAATTTAATTGAATTACTACCACATGACATACATTAAATCATTCCTTTCTTTCACATGTAACATGCATATGATTTAATCCTAAGTGTATCTATACATGCAACATATTTTAGCACACTTAAATGATGAATTTATGTGTATGTTTAAATTTATATTTTATTTGATTGAATTATTTAAACATATTAATTTAAAACTTTTTCCAAATTTTATACAAAAGAAAATAAGAATGAAATTAACATATGTCATTTTAAACTAGGAAGTGAGGTAATGAAATGAACTCCTTGGAGCTAGCTAAAGCCTGATTCTCGGATGTATTATATACCTATTTGCAATCAAACATATGTAAATTTCTTTACATGAACATAGGAAGTAACCTCCAAATCATATGGCTAATTAATTCAACCACTTAGTAAATTATGAATGCATGCAATTTTAATGTAAAATAAGATTTTCATTCAACAATCACATATACATATACATGTATAAAGATATGGAAAGTACATGTCATTGTTAAATTAGGAAGTGAGGTAATCAATTGATTTCCTTGGGGTAACTAAAGCCTCAGATTCTCTGGATGTCAGACTATATACTTGCTTTTCTTAGACACACATGGATGTATACATAAATGAGGGAAAGAAAACCATGCAAAGATTGTATATGTTTTTTGATTGAATCATCTATATATATGAATTAAAACTTTATCTAAATTTTAATGTTGAAATACATAGAAATAAAATCAAATGGGTACATGCCATTGTTAAACCTAGAAGTGAGGTAATCAAATGACTGGGGCTAGCTAAAGCCTCTGTTCTCATGTCTAGAATATATACCCATTACCATTCAATCTTATATAAATCAACACATGAATAGAGGAAAGAGAACTCAACATTCATACAATTAAGCTATAAGCACATGCATTTCTTATGTATTTATAACTAGCATCATAACACATATTATTAATCATTTATAAACTTTTGAAAAAATACATTTGGATTTAATAGTGATAATAACCATGCATATATTAAATTAAATCAACACATGCAAGCTTACATAAAGGAAATCCATTTTATTTTACTAGATTTTGAAAAGATGGATGCATGGATTCAAATGACATACTAAATTTAACATGATTGGAAAGAGGACAATGAAATATAAGCATGTGATTCATTCAACCAAACTAGTTCTTAAGGACAATCAAATCAAATAAGATTATTTAAAGTAAACCAAAGCTTCTTTATTAATTAAGTTTTAGATTTGATTTAATTTAAAGAGGAGAGGAGAAATCATCACTTGTTGTTTTAAACCCATTCCCACATTAGTGATTTGATTTAATTTAAGCAAATGTAATTAAGTTGATTTTATGGGTTAATTAAGTTGAACCCTTAATTAGATGAATTAATTACTCTTACCTATGTCACCTTAAAGTAATTAACTAAATAATTATAAGCCAACATGATATGCATGGAAAATAAACTTTCAATGATCCTAGGAAATAAAAGGGGCCTAATAAAATTGTCTCATGATTAATAGTTAATTAGATAAAGGGCCCTAATTAATTACTCTTATGGTTTTTCCACACATCTGGACTAACCATAATTTCATTAAACCACTTTAGGTTATTAAACACCTAAAGATCTACCCCATGATTTAATTAAGGTTGATGTGATTATGATTTCAATTTGATTAAGTGATTTAATTAGTTAAATCTTAATTAATTTCATTTTAAAAAAAGGGTGAAATAAACTTAGTGAAAGGGTCCCAACCCTATTCCTTAGTTCACTTACTATTGAAAATGATTAATAAACTTAATTAACTAATTTATTACTATTCATGGAATTAATTAATCATTAATTAACTAAAAGAGTTAAGGTTTAATTAGTCAAATTTCCTAATTAAGTGACCAATAAATCTCAAGAAAATCATAGGAGGCAAAGGTCATCCCATTAAATTAATCCAAAAATTTTGGGATTAATTTCTCAAGTAATTAAGCTAATTAATTTTGCGATTAAACCTTAATTATTGTTCAAAATTAGTTAAGATCATTTTTAATTAATTCTCGTCTGAAATTCTTTTAAAATGAGTATTTATCTGCATTTTTTAAATTTCTCTATGATTTTTATTTAATTTTTAAAAGTTACAGCCATTAAAAATGATTAATTAAGCCTAATTAAAGCCTAATCCAATTGACAGCACATAGCATGCTGATGTGGAGCGCTTTGCACATGGCACTACAGGATTAGTTACTTAAACCTTATCCGACTCAATGCCTACATGGCGGCGGCGGACGCACTTTCTCGTCAACTATCTAATTAAATCCTAATCCTATTAAGCTTTATTTTACTATTATTAATCCCACAGCTTAATAGGATTAAATCAGATCGATCTAGTTGATCTAATCATGATCGTCTATTTCGATCATGCAGAATGGACTGTGCATGATCTAACGTCATGTGAGTGAGGGAGAATAGAGTCCATCCGCCATTGCTCACTTAATCAAAGCTTACTCGAGCTCGGATCAACACCAAAAGGATCCCACACCTTCATGATCGAATGAGGGATCCAAATCACATCATGAGATGCAAGTTTTCATCAAAAAGATCCAACCCATTTTTGCATATGGATCAATTTTGGAAGCATACCTCATTGGAGCTCAAGATTAATAGCTCGAACAATTATGGAAGCTTCATCTAGTTGAGATGAAGCCCTATTGAGTAGCAATTGGATCAATTCCTTAATGGTCACTCAAAAGGCCACGAACATACAATTTGGAACTCAGCTTTGATCGAAGTCCCACCCCCGGTGCTCGTGATGCTTGGGAGATTATACGTTCTTATTTGACGAGGCCTAGGCAAGGTGCATGCAAATTTAATTTGATTTTGATGGAGAAATGGTGAAGTTAAATCAGAAATGGGAGTGTCCTATTCTGAGATGGACTAGAATGGCATTTTTTGATTGAGGAACGAGTTTGGGATCTTAGGGAATGGCTCTAGCGGCTCATCTTGGAAAGTTAGGGCTCTGAGGAATGATTTTTGTGTGTGTTTGATTGGAAATGAGAGGGTGTATACCCCCTTCATCTTGATCAAATGGTGGGATCTAGTTTGGCTTCTAGTTGTGGTCCACCATCTTGGAGTGGGTGGTAGGAGGTGAGTTGGCCTTTTGGTTGGTTTGAAGGTGAGGTGGTGCCAAGGAATCATTGGTGTCCTATGGGTTTCAAATGCTCCAATGGGAGGGTGAGGTGATTTCATCTCCCATGATCATGGCCACCCAACCACCCCTTGGGTCGTTGGGCAAGGTCTTAGGTGCCTAGTGGACCATTGGGAGAGTACTAAGTGGCCAAGAATGGAAATGACCACTTACATGGGTGATTTATCTCATGTGATGCCCTTGAAACAAGGGTAGATCATTTGGCATTGAAATTGATTTAAGGATTTCAAATGAGCCAAAAGTGGGTTAGCCTGAATTTTAAGTCAACTAGAGTTAATTTGGATAAGTTTGGCTCAATTTGACTCATTTAGGTCAAATTGGGTTAGGTTGGGTCAAGTTGACCAATTGGTCAAATTGGGTCAAACCAAGGGTTGGGTCAAGTTCATATGATCATTTGGGATGTTTTAGTTCAATTGGTTTGGTTTAGTTTGGCTTAGATTTGATTTTGGCTCATTTGAATTCATTTGGGTCAAATAGGTTAAGTTGACCAATTTGACCAAATTAGCCAAATTGGCTTGGGTTGGGTGTTGGTTTGGGCTTAGTTGACAAATCAAAGATGATTGTAGGCTTTTGTTTCAATCAAATTGGATTTTCTTTTGATTTAATCTAACTTGAACATTTAGGTCACTTTGGGCTAAGTAGGTCAATTGGGTCAAATCATGGTTTTGGTCAAGTTCAATAATCAATTTGGAATGAACTTGAGCCATAAGTTGCAATCAATTTGGTTTATATTTTAATTTGACCCAATTTGGTCTTTTAGGTCAATTTGGGCCAACTTGGATCAAGAGGGCCAATTGTGTTTGGTTTGACTCAATTGAAGGTCAAGTCAAATTCAAATATTGATTTTGATTTGGTATGAATCACTGGTTTCAAGGGATTTGTCTCAGTTTGCAATTTGGCTAGCTTGGGTTCATATGTGTTAAGGGGTTGACTTGGCCAAATGACCAAGTTGACTTGATTTGACCTAATTGGTGACAATTGATCAACCTAGGGTGATCAACAATCATGATGGGAGGTTTTGATGGGCTTGGTTCAATCCAATTTGGGTAGGATTAGAACTTGGCTCAAATAGGTCAAATTGGCCACTTTGGGTCTATGGACAAATTAGGTTTAGTTGGCTTGAGTTTGGGTTGAGTTTGATTTAGTTGAGTTTATATATGGATTTGGGATTGATATATAAATTCAATTGCAATTGACTTGGGTTCAAATGGGTTTTTGTTCATTTGAACATTTCAAGTCAAAAGGGTTAAGTTGGGTTTGACTTGTTAATTTTGGTTTGGCTTGATGATTGTAGATTTTATTTATATTTGTGAATATGATTGAAGGTATGATTGATTCATGAGAAAATCAATTGAATTTGGTTTAGAATGAAGGAATTTGGCTAAGTCCATGAGTTGGGTCATGTGGCTTAGTTTGGATTTTGATTTGGTTTGATTTAGTTTTGATGATTTAAATGTATATTTCATTTAAATTTGTGAAGATGATTGAAAATATGATTGTTTTGTGAGAAAATCAATTGAGTTTGACTTGATTTGGATTAAGATTTGGCTAAGTCCATGGGATAGGTCATATGTCTTAGGAAGGGTTTTGATTTAATCTGATTTAGTTTGATTTAGTTTTGATCATTTAAATATAGATTTGACTTATATTTACGAAGATGATTGAAGATATAAATTCATTATGAGAAAATCAATTTATTTTGGATTGATTTGGATTAAGATTTGGCTAAGTCCATGGGATAGGTTATATGGCATAAGAAGGGTTTTAAGTTTGGATTTGATCATGGCCTTCAATCATTTGGTTTTGTAATTTGGCTTTGGATTTTGATTTGAATTTTATGTTTGAATTGAACTTGAGGTTTGGTTTGAGAAGGTGAACAATTGGATTTGGGTTGTAAGGTATGGATTATCCTAATCCCTAAGCCATAACCTAATCCTATGGTTAACCCTTCTAAGTGTTTAGGCTTAGGTTAAGTGTTTACCTAATTGTTAGAAGTGTCTTATGACTAGGGAAATCTTATTGTCTACAAGACTCTTAAGTCTAAGATGGGAAGATTGAATTTGCATTCCAAAAGTAAGGTCAACAGGCTTTTGGGTCCATAGTGTTGCCCTTGGAGATAAATGATTGGAAGACCGAAGCCAAGTTTCACATTATAGACTTAAATACATCTTTCAACACTTTGTTTGGGAGACCATGAATACATGAGAACAACATAGTTCCATCCTTTCTACATCAGTGTATGAAGTTCGTGAGAGGTGGGATTGTCTACTGTGTCAAAAAAATATCTCAAGCCATTTATAGTTCATGAGGTCAGCATATATGATGATGCGGCTTACTACCTCCCTCAAAATAAACAAGTCTATTCTTGCAAACTTGGCCAAAGTTTAAAAATAAAAGAAAAAGAAAAATAAATGGAAAGAGAAAAAGAAAGAGAAAAAGAAAGAGAAAAGAAAAGAAAAAAAAATGAAAAAGAAAATAAAAGGGAGAGGAAATAGACTTGGAGGAGGAAGTGGAGCCTGACATTAGATTCCACCCACCATTCATTACTCCATTCAAACTTATGGGTAGGATGATCTAACCTCCACCAGGCAGAGGAAGAGGTCAGTTCAGAGGTAGTCCTAGGGGTGGAAAACCACTTTATTGGCCACCAAATAGAAGATATATCTAAGCTACCAAGAGTACACCTAGTATCCATATAGACTTAGAATCTAGTTCATAGTATGTGTCTTATATGGTTAGCACACTAGCCAGCTCTTCTCAATAGTAGATTCCCTTGGAGGTGACACTTGAGTTAGATAGTGATGAATACTTGGCTTCAAAGCAAAGAATAAGTGTATCGAAGTCTATATGTGAAAAAGTTAGGCATCAGTTAGGAACCTTAGCTCTAACCCCACTTTCCTCTTAAAAAGTTGAGGGTTTGGTAGTTAAGGAAGCCTCTAAGTCATCCACAGGTGTGAAGACTCAGGTTTTTTCTGGGAGCATCATCCTCAAGTCAAGAAGTTGATGTAGAACTTGAGGATGATTCATATAAAGATTTAATAGAATTACCTTTTGATTAGTACTTGCCTTGTGTTCATAATTTAGTAAAGAAAGGTTAATCCCACATACTTGGTCAAAGCAGGAACTAAAGAATATGGAAGAACAAATGCAAAAGCTCTCAATCAAGACTGACTAGATTTGGTTCCAGATGATGATGATTACGACTTAATCATCACCAATCATTTGGAATGATAGTTCTTTTCAAATCACATTAACTCATATGAGGAGCTATGCTAAAAACTTTAGATGATCATGATTTGAAGTCAAAGATGCAAAGAGTTCAAAGAAGAGATCAAGTCAACCATCGACAAGCTCAAGAAATCAACTTAGAATTGAAGAAGATATATATACATATCAATTCTTTGTTGAATGAAATTGAAACCAGTAACTTAGTTAGGCTATTGACTAAGTTTAAGGACTACTTTGCATTGAGTTACGAAGAGATGCATGGATTTGCTCTTGATGTAGCGGTCCATAAACTAGTAATAGAGCCTACTACTAACCCTATCAAGCAAGCTCCTAGATGCATGCGATTAGACATAGAACAATGGGTCATTTATGAAGTCAAGAAACTGATCGATGATGTCTTCATCCAGGAAGAAAAATACCCTACCTAGTTAGCCAGCATCATCCTAGTTAAGAAATAGAATGGTCTCATCTCGTGTAGTCTTCTATTTCATGGATGGCTCACTTAGATATAACCAAATAAAGATGGCTCATGAAGATGAAAGAAATAGTTCTTTTAGAACCCCGATCAGAATCTATTGCTATAAGGTCATGCCTTTCAGCCTTAAAAATGTCGATGCTACATACCAGTAGGTTATGACTCAAATCTTCGACGAACTCATTCATCATCAAGTCCAGTGCTATGTCGATGATCTTGTGGTCAAAAGTAAAGAAAAGGAAGACCATCTCTTTGAATTAAGTATAGTTTTTGAACAGTTAAGATAATTTAACCTCAAAATAAATCCACTGAAGTGTGCATTTGGACTAGCTTCAGGAAAATTTCTTAGGTTTGTTGTCTGACACCAGGGAGTCAAAATCAATCTGGAGAAGAATAAGGTGATATTAGAAATGCCACCCCCTAAAATTTTAACTCAACTCAGATCATTCAAAGGGAGGTTGGTGTATCAAAGATGCTTTATATCCAACCTATCGAGAAGATGTCAACCATTCTCAGCACTTGCCAAAAAGGATGTCAAGTTTAAGTTGGATGACAAGTGTGAGCATGCCTTCGAAGACATCAAGCATTACCTGATGACACTGCTGGTTCTAGCACCCCCTATCCCGGGTAAGTTGCTTATACTTTACATTGTTGTGTTAGACGACTCCCTTGGTGCTTTGTTGGCCCAAGCCAATGCTAAAGCCAAGGAAAGTGCACTATACTACCTCAGCCATTGTCTAATCCCTATTGAGGCTAATTATTCACCCATTGAGAAATATTGCCTAGCTTTAATCTTTGCATCCCAAAAGCAACATCACTACATGCTTCCTCATATGGTTAACTTAATCTCTAGGATTAATCCACTACAGTATCTCATGACACGGTCGATGCTATCTAGACGGTTGGCATGATGGTCCATGTTTCTCTCGTAGTTTGACATTACCTTCATACCCCTCTATCTAGTGAAAGAACAAGCGCTAGTAGATTTTTTAGCATCACACCCACTTCATGTTGACTCTTTGCTTTGTGATGATCTCCACGATGAACAAATCATGTACTTATAAGATACTAGCATTCACCATTGGGAGATGTACTTTGATGGTGTGACTTCCTCTCAAAGAGGAGAAGAACCATAATCTACTATTCCAGGAAAGGATGGGGTAAGAACAGTTCTTTTAACTCCAAACCATGGTGTGATGAGATTCTCATATCATCTGTCCAATACTTGCACCAATAATAAAGCCAAATATGAGGCTTTGATTATCGATCTCGAGTTAGTCGTTACTCTAAACATCTTGAACATCAACATTTTTGGAGATTATCAACTAGTTATTAACCAAATCGTTAGGTCTTATAAGATTATAAAGCCCAAGCTCCATCACTACCACAAGCACACCATGGAGTTGTTGGCCCAAATCCCAAAGGTTACTTTATAAGATTACTCAAGGAGATAATATGGTAGCATATTCTTTAGCCAAGCTTGCCAAGCAGTTGGCATGTCCGGATGATGACTCCATATCAATAAAAGTCCAAAATAGACAAGTATTATCCCTTATTGATATTGAACTCATCAAAAAGTACTCTCTTGAAAGGGAGGTTACAATTTCCAAGAAGGATGAGGAGTTAGATTAGAGGCAACCATTCATGGATTACCTAAATAAAGGCAAACTACCTCAAGAGAAGTCCCAAGCCCATCCGATAAAGTTGAGAGCACTTTCATACACTCTTATGGATGGTGTCTTGTACCAGTGGTCTTTCAATCATATATGGTTATGTTGTTGAGATGAGCATGAAGCCTATAAGATCATGATAAAAAAACACTCAGAATTATGTGGAGCCAACTAATCTAATCCGAGGATGAATGCCAAGATCAGGAGACTAGGATACTACTAGCCATCAATGATCAAACATTGTATGGATATGGCTAGGATATATCACCAATGTCAAATACATGGTGTGGTCCTACACCAACCACCCAACATTCTACATCCTACATTGGCCTCATGGCTATTCGAGTGTTGGGGTACCGACATAGTGGGTTCAATTGATCCTCAATCTGCTAAGGGTCAACGGTTCATCTTAGTTGCTACTAAATACTTTTCTAAATGGGCGAAGGCAATTCTACTCAAAGAGATCACAGCTCAACATGTGCTCCAAGTTTTTAGGATCCATATTGTATATAGGTTTGGAGAGCCTCAATGAATTATATCTGATAATGGTATTGCATTCAAGAGCACAGAGATCAATAACTTTTCCTGGAGATATAGCATAGATTGGAGATATTCAACCATAGACTACTCGAGGGAAAATAACTTAGCAGAAACCTTCAGTAAAGCTCTCATCCAAATATTAAAGAGGACACTAGATAGCAACAAGTGATAGTCGCATGAGCAGTTAGTTGAAGCCTTGTGGGCCTATCACACCACATATAGAACTCCAACTCCATCTACTTCTTTCTCCTTAGTGTATGGGTTTGAATTTGTTCTACCATTAGAAGTCCAACTCCCATCACTAAGGATAGCTTTGGGTAGCAGGATCACAATAGAAAAATGCCAAGTTTATAAGAACTCAAAAGTTTAGAGGAGAGATACCAGTATGCCAAAATCTCAAGTTATACAAAGCTAAAATGATTTAAGCTCATAAAAAAGTTGGTCCATCCTAGAGCTTTTCAAGTAGAGAGCTTATTTTAGTTCTAAAAGACGATTGTTTCGTCAGTAAGATGGGAGGCAAGTTTGAACCCACTTGGGAATGCCCTTTTGCCATAGAGAAGGCCTACCAAGGAGGATTTTATCAGCTCATTAATCATAAGGGAGAGCACCCAATGCTTCCATTCAACGTGCTTTACTTAAAGAAATATTATAAATCATGTTTAAAAATAATTATCATTAATGAAAATTTCATTTCGAATTTAATCTCTTCAATGTTGAAAGTATTCTTGTTTGTGAATTCACCATGATGTGTTTAGGTAGGTGTAAGGAACCCAAAAGGTCCTATCCTTCATCGACACAACAAAAACATAAACTACACACAAACATATAAAATAAACACATATCTTTTATCTCGGGTTTCTCTGAGTTAAGATAATGCCTCGAACGACACTCACTCAGTTGCTGCTTTAGGTCAAGATGACATGCTACCCAACTAGTGTGTCACCCAAGTGGTCTTCTTAGTTTGGAGAATGTTATCATGCTACGCTTTCCTTTCTTACTTGGCCACTACACACTGATGAGCACCTTGTTAGTTTGGTAGGCCTTACTGCATTGCCAATAAGCTACCTCATGTTGGCTTCATTTAAGAGGATGTGAGTCTGCTACGCTTTTATCTTGGATTAACCTTCGTACACTGATTGGGTCAAGTATATTTGAGGTTTAGGATAAGTCCCCTAGTGAATCCTTCCCTACTAACTATTTCAAATCTGGGTTCATTCCTTCCTCGGGGTTCCTCACTTAGTAGTCACTCTAGGTCAGATAGCATCTATCCTGCTGACGACAGACTATCCCGATGATCAGTTCTACTTGTAAAGTTGTAAGCCTACATGTTTTCTTTCCAGATTGATTGTTTCACATCGAAGAACACCTTAAGTTGATTAGTTCTCACTATGTTGATGGATACACCACTCATGATTATGGATACACTTTAGGTTGGTTGGTTTTTGCACCTAGATAATCATGGTAGATGTAAGTCTCCATGCTTTTTTCTTTGAGTTGGCCAATACACCATAGGCTTTCTTTCTAGGGCTCAAGATAACGCCCCTAAGAGCACCTCCCCAACTATATTTGGATCACATCATTTGCACCCCATTTAAATTACTTGAGTTGCTAATGATTGACAATTAGCTTCCCTAACCATGGTTTGGAGAATCCATCTTATGGATGTGCATTCTTCCTTGGTCCAAAGAAATCTTAGATTGGTCAATCGACATAGCCTTCTAATGTGGGTCCACACACCAACAGGTCACACAAACATATAAATAATATATATTCACTCAATTAGTGGACACCCCAAGAATACCTTTTCTCAAGCAGATCTATATCAAATCAAAACTCTATAGAATCACTAACTTGAGTTGATGAGATAACCCCTGGCATTCAGATGCCCCAAATTGAGTTTGATTTGTTTTGTACCAACATGTCACCCTAGTGGTTTTTACTTTAGAAGATGTAAGTCACACCTTCTTCATAGCACGCCCATTGCATATCAAAGGAAACCCCTTAGGTTGGCTAGCTCTACCCCACAATAGAGACTATCCCTTTGATTTGTAACTGAGATAGGAAAGTAGATATCCCCTTCTTAGTGGGTCCATCACACCAACATGGTCCATAAATTAAATCATCAAATTTAATCACATCCCCAAGAGAAATATGCCCTCAATTCAAAATAAAATTAAATATCATATCAATTCATTTTTAATTTATGGTTATTTAGCTTTAGGTTTGTGGTTTTAATTTTAGTTTATTTAGGATTTTTAGTTTATTTTAGGTTTTAAGGTTTTAAGGTTTGTTTAAAGGTTTGTGTTTTTGTGGTTTAGGGTTTGTGGGTTTTAGGGATTAGGGTTGAGGGTTTAAGGTTTAGATAGTTGTGGGTTTGGTATGGTTTAAGTTCAGGAATAAGTTATAATTGTATTAAACATTATGGGTGTTTTCTTTCTTCATATCTCCATTTCTGATTTGGTACCTTCTTTGATTTGGATGGTGCTTACTTCAAAGGAATCACAGGGCACCCTAGGACAAAGCCTTCTGGCCATTGCTCATCCTAATCCCTCACAGCACTATTCTTAATTCCTATTGCAAAAATTATATTTATGTGGGAAAAGTAAATCTAACTACACCTGCAAAATAGATGTTAGATAAATATACATATAATCCTAAGCAATTGTATTTATAATTTGGACTTAGTACCCTACACATAGGTAACTAAGCCACCTATCCTAACTTGGATTATGCTTAAGGATTTTACCAACCTACAAAAAGAGCATTCACATTTATTTTTAAGTATCCCTTAAGCATAATCCCCTTCACAAATTATGATTAGGCTAATATTGGCCTATTATCTAGTCTATGAATCATACATCTTAACATCCATTCTAAAATAATACATCATAAAACAAAACATACATCACATCATACACCATCCTAACTTAGAGCTAGAAGTGGTGACTAAATTCTAATGTGTGTATTAAGGCTTGTGTTGTCAATCTTGTTAAGCATTAGTGTTGTATTTTCTAAGTGTAGATCAATTTAACATGAAAGGTTGATTTCACATAAAGTAGTTTAATTGATTTGAGAATTTTAATTTGTGTTTTTTTTTCATTTGATTACACTTAGAAACTAAGTCTTATAAAGAGAGGAAAAAGGATTGCCCTCTTTCATCCCAACCTTAAGTCACTTTTTAAAGTATATTAATTTGATTTAGTTCTCTTTAGTGAATGGCTAACTAAATGATTTAATTAATCCTAAGTTTAGGTTCACTTATAATCATATTCAAAATGAAAGGCATCTTAAGATTAATTTAATTAAATTACTACCACATGACATATGTTAAATCATTCATTTCCAACACATGTAACATCCATATGATTTAATCCTAAATGTATCTATACATGTAACATATTATAGCACACTAAAATGATGAATGTATGTGCATGTTTAGAATTTATATTTTATTTGATTGAATTATTTAAACATATTAAATTAAAACTTTATCCAAATTCTTATACAAAAATGACATAAGAATGAAATTAAATAGGCATGTGCCATTGTTAAACCAGAGAAGTAAGGCAGTCAAATGACCTCCTTGGAGGTAGCTAAAGCCTCGTATTCTTGGGATGTCCAGACTATATAGCTATTTGCATTCAAACATATGTAAATTCGTATACATGAACATAGGAAGTAAGGTCAAAATCATATGGCTGATTAATTCAATCACTTAATCAATTATGAATGCTTGCAATTTTAATGTAAAATGGGATTTCCATTCACTAATCAAATATACATATACATGTACAAAGATATAGGCAAGTACATGTCATTGTTAAACCAGGGAAGTGATGTAATTAAATGACTTCCTTGGAGTTAACTAAAGCCTCATATTCTTGGGATGTCCAAACTATATAGTTGCTTTTCTTGGACACACATGGATGTATACATAAATGAGGGAAAGAAAACCATGCAAAGATTGTATATTTTTTATTGAATCATTTATATATATGAATTAAAGCTCTATCCAATATCTAATGTTGAAATACATAAGAATGAAATCAAATGGGTACTTGTCATTGTTAAACCAAGGAAGTGAGGTAATCAAATGACCTTCTTGGTGCTAATTAAAGCCTCGTGTTCCCAGGATGTCCAGACTATATACCCATTGCCATTCAATCTTATATAAATCAATAAATGAATAGACGAAAGAGAATTCAACATTTATACACTTAAGCTATAAGCACATGCATTTCTTATGTATTTATAACTAGCATCATAACACATATTATTATATATTTATAACCTTTTGAAAATTATATTTGGATTTAATAGTGATAATAGCCATGCATATATTAAAATAAATCAACACATGCAAGCTTACATAAAGGAAATCCATTTTATTTTACTTGATTTTGAAAAGATGGATGCATGAATTCAAATGACATACCAAATTTAACATGATTGGAAAGAGGACAATCAAGTATAAGCATGTGATTCATTCAACCAAACTTGTTCTTAAGGATAATCAAATCAAATAAGATTATTTAAAAGCAAACCAAAGCTTATTTATTAATTAAGTTTTGGATTTGATTTGATTTAAAGAGGAGAAGAGAAATCATCACTTGTTTTTTAAACCCATTCCCACATTAGTGATTTGATTTAATTTAAGGAAATGTAATTAAGTTGATTTTATGGGTTAATTAATTTGAACTTTTAATTAGATGAATTAAGCACCCTTACCTATGTCACCTTAAAGTTATTAACTAAATAATTATGAGCTAACATGATATACATGGAAAATAAACTTGCAATGATCTTAAGAAATAAATGGGGACTAATGCAATTGGCTCATGATTACTATTTAATTAGATTAAGGAACTTAATTAATTACTCTTATGGTTTTCCCATAAATGTGTACTAACCATAATTTCATTAAACTACTTTAGGGTATTAAACACCTAGAGATCTACTCCATTATTTAATTAATTAAGGTCTGATGTGATTATGATTTCAATTTGATTAAGTTATTTAATTAATTAGTTAAATCTGAATTAATTTCATTTTCAAAAATGGTGAAATGAACTTAAGGAAAGGGGTCCCAACTCTATTTCTTAGTTCTCTTACTATTGAACAATGATTAATAAACTTAATTAACTGATTTATTACTATTAATGAGATTAATTAATCATTAATTAACTTAAAAGAGTAGTTAAGGTTTAATTTATCAATTTTCCTAATTAAGTGAGCAATAAATCCCAAGAAAATCATGGGAGATAGAGGTCATCCCATTAAATTAACCCACAAAATTTGGGATTAATTGCTCAAGTAATTAAAGAGTAATTAAGCTAATAAATTTTGCAATTAAACTTTAATTAAACCTTAATTAATGTTGAAAATTAGTTAAGATTATTTTTAATTAATTCTATTCTGAAATACCTTTAAAATGAGTATTTATTTGCATTATTTTTATTTCTCTATGATTTGTTATGATTTTTGGAAGTTTTAGCCATTAAAAATGATCAATTAAGCTTAATTAAAGCTAATCTATTAGCCGCCATGGCACACTTTCCATGTGGCATGGCTACTTAAAACTTATCCACTTAGCCTATGTACCATGTATGCGCTTTCTCATCCGCCATTCAATCTAAGATCGGATGGCTATGATTAATCTCATAGCTTAATAGGATTAAATTATATCGATCTAGTGGATCTAATCATGATCGTCTATTCCAATCACACAGAATGGATGGTGCGTGATCTAACTTCATGCGAGTGAGGTAGAATGGAGTCTGTCCACAATTGCTCACTTGATTCGAGCTTACACGAGCTCAGATCAACTTCAAAAGGATCCCACACCTTCATGACATCGATCAGAGGGGATCTAATGATCAAGATTACACGAGATGCAAGTTTTCTTCAAAAACCTCCAACCCATTTTTCTTAAGGATCAATTTTGGAAGCATACCTTATCGGAGCTCAATACTGGTGGCTTGAATGATTGAAAAAGCTTCATTTAGTGGAGATGAAGCTTGTTGAGCAGCAATTGGGTCAATTCCCCAATGTTCACTTAGAAGGCCATGAGTCAATGATTTGGATCTCAATTTTGATTGAAGTCCCACCTCCAATGCTAGGGAAGCTAAGGAGATGGTTCGTTCTTGCTCGACGAGGCCTAGGGAAGGTACGTGCAAAGTTAATTTGAGTTTGATGGCAAAATGGGAGTGTAATATTTAGGGACAGATGGGATGATATCTTTTAACTGAGGAACAAGCTTGGGAGTTTAGGGAATGGCTTTAGTAGCTTGTCTTGGGTATCTAGGGCTATGAGGAATGATTTTTTGTGTGTGTTTAAGTGGAAATGAGGGGTGTATAACCCCATCATCTTGATTGGATGGTGGGATCAGGCTTGGCTTATAGTGGTCGTCTAGCCATCTCAAGGAGTCATGGGTGGTAGGGAGGAGGTGAGTTGGCTTGGTTGGTTGAAAAAGGTGGAGGAATCATGGGCATCTTATGGGTTTCAAATTCTCCAATGGGAGGGTTAGGTGATTTCACATCCCATCATGGCACCCAACCACCCCTTGGGTCGTGGAAGGTCTGTACCTAGTGGACCATTGGGAGAGTACCAAGTGGCCAATGAAAATGATCACTACATGGGTGATTTGTCTAATGTGATGCCCTTGACCCAAGGATAGAAATGGTCATTTGGCATTGATTTGATTTGGGTAGATTTGACATAAGCCAAGTGGGTTAGCCCAAATTTCAAGTCAATTGGAGTTGATTTGGTTAGTTTGACTCAATTTGACTCATTTAGGTGAAATTGGTTAGGTCAAGTTGACCAATTGGTCAAATTAGGTCAAACCAAGGGATGGGGTTTATATGATCATTTGGGATGTTTTAATTGGTTTTGTTTAGTTTGGCTTAGATTTGATTTTGGCTCATTTGAATTCATTTGGGTCAAATGGGTTAAGTTGACGAATTTGACCAAATTGGCCAAATTGGCTTGGGTTTAGTTGGCGAATTGAAGAAAATTGTAGTATTTGGTTTCAATTAATTTGGATTTGGTTTTGATTTAGGCCAACTTTAACCTTTATGTCAATTTGGGCAAAGTAGGTCAATTGGGTTCAATTGGGTCCAATCTTGGCTTTAGTCAAGTTCAACAATCAATTTGGAATGAACTTGAGCCATAGTTGCAATCAATTTGGTTTATATTTTGATTTGGCCCAATTTGGTCTTTTAGGTCAATTTTGGTCAACTTGGGTCAAGAGGGCCAATTGGGTTTGGTTTGACAATTGAAGGTCAAGTCATATTCAAATATTCATTTTGATTTGGTATGAATCATTAGTTTCAAGGGATTTGGCCTATGTTGCAATTTGGCTAGTTTGGGTTCATATGGGTTAAGGGGTTGGCTTGGTCAAATGACCAAGTTGACTTGGTTTAACCTAATTTCTGACAATTGATCAACCTAAGGTGATCAATAATCATGATGGGAGGTTTTGATGGGCTTAGTTCAATCCAATTTGGGTAGGATTAGAACTTGGCTCAAATAGGTCAAATTGGCCACTTTGGGTCAAGTGTACCAATTGGTTTAGTTGGCTTAATTTTGGGTTGAGTTTGATTTAGTTGAGTTTATATATGGATTTGGGATTGATATATAAATTCAATTGCAATTATGTTGGGTTCAAATGGGTTTTGGTTCATTTGAACATTACAAGTCAAAAGGGTTATGTTGGGTTTGACTTGGGTTGATTTTAGTTTGGCTTAATGATTATAGATTTCATTTATATTTGTGAATATGATTGAAGGTATGATTGATTCATGAGAAAATCAATTGAATTTGGGATTTGGTATGAAGGAATTTGGCTAAGTCCATGGAGTTGGGTCATGTGGCTTAGGTTTGGATTTTGATTTAGTTTGATTTAGTTTTGATGATTTAAATATATATTTCATTTAAATTTGTGAAGATGATTGAAAATATGATTGATTTATGAGAAAATCAATTGAGTTTGACATGATTTAGATTAAGATTTAGCTAAGTCTATGGGATTGGTCATATGGCTTAGGAAGGGTTTTGATTTAGTTTGCTTTAGTTTTGATCATTTAAATGTAGATTTAATTTATATTTAGGTAGATGATTGAAGATATAAATTTATTATAAGAAAATCAATTGATTTTGGATTGATTTGGAATAAGATTTGGCTAAGTCCATGGGATAGGTCATACAACTTAGGAAGGGTTTCAAATATGGATTTGATCATGAGCTTCAATCATTTGGTTTTGGAATTTGGGTTTGGATTTAGTTTTGAATTTGATGCTTGAACTAAACTTGAGGTTTGGTTTGAGAAGGTGAACATGTATCAGATTTAGGTTGTAAGGTAGGTGGATTATCATAATCCCTATGGCATAACCTAATCCTATGGTTTACCCTTCTAAGTCTTTAGGCTTAGGTTAAGTATTTACTTAATTGTTAGAAGTGTCTTATGATTACGGAAGTCTTAGTTTCTAGAAGACTCCTAAGTCTAATATGGGAACTTGAATCTACACTCCAAAAGTGAGATCAACAGGCCTTAGGCTCCATAGTGTTGCCCTTGGAGATAGATGATTGGAAGACCAAGCCAAGTTTCACATTATAGACTGATACATCTTTCAATGCTTTTCTTGGGAGACCATGGATACATAAACAACATAGTTCCATCCTCTCACACCATGTATGAAGCTTGTGAGAGGTGGGATTGTCTACTGTGTTAAAGGAGTTCTAAAGCCATTTATAGTTCACGAGGTTGGCATATATGAGAATGCAGCTTACTACCTCCCTTAAAATCAACAAGCCTATTCTCGCGAACTTGGCCAAAGTTTAAAAAAAAAGAAAAAGAAAAAGAAAGAGAAATAGAAAAAGAAAAGAAAAGAGAAAATGAAAAAGAAAATAAAAGGGAGCGAAAATGGACTTGGAGGAGGAAGTGGAGCCTAAGATTAGATTCCACCAACAATTCTTTAATCCATTCGAACATATGGGTAGGATGACCTAACCTCCACTAGGCAGAGGAAGAGGCTAGAGGAGTCCCTGTGGTAGAAAATGCCTTTATTGGCACAAAAGATATGTCCCACTACTAGAGTACACGCTATCCATATAGACTTAGAATCTAGTTCATAGGATGAGTCTTATATGGTTAACACACCCGCCTCTTCAATAGTAGATTCCTTGGAGGTGACACTTGAGCTAGATAGATGAAGACAGCTCCAAAGCAAAGCATAAGTGTATCCAAGTCTATATGTGAAATAGTTAGGCATCGCTTGGGAACTTTAGCTCTAACCCCACTTTCCTCTCAAAAAAGCTAAGAGTTTGGTAAGGAAGCCCCTAAGTCATCCACATGTGTGAAGACATAGAGGTTCTTTTGGGAGTATCATCCTCAAGTCAAGAAGTTGATGTAGAATGAGGATGATTCATATAAATATTTAATAGAATTACTTTTGATTGGTACTGCTTGTGTTCATAATTTAGTAAAGAAAAGGTTAATCCCATATACTTGGTCAAAGCATAGGTTAGACCACTTCAAAAGAATAGGGAAGAACAAATGCATGATCTCTCAATCAAGACTAGGACTAGGATTCGGTACAGTGGGTCTAGTCGATGATGATGATTACTGCTTAATCATCATCAATCATTTGGAATCTAATAAGTTTTTTTTCAAATCACATTAACTCATATGAGGAGTTATGCTTAGAAAAATTAGATGATCCAAATGATTTAAAGTCAGAGATGCACCACTAGAGTTTGAAGAAGAGATCAAGTCAACCATCGATGAGCTCAAAGAAATCAACTTAGGAATTGAAGAAGATCCATGCCTAACATACATCAGCTCTTTGTTGAATAAAATTGAAACAAATGACATAGTTAGGCTATTGACTGAGGTTAAGGACTACTTTGCATGGAGTCATGAAGGAATGCCTGGATTGGCTCCTAATGTAATGATCCATAAACTAGCAATAAAGCTTACTACTAACCCTGTCAAGTAAGCTCCTAGACACATGTGATTAAACATAGAACAATAGGTCATTTGTCAAGAAATTGATTGATGCTCGCTTCATCTGGGAAGAAAAATACTCTACCTGGTTAGCTAGTGTCATCTAAGTTAAGAAAAAGATTGGCCAAATTCATATATGTGTCAATTTTAGGGATTTAAATAAGGCATGTCCAAAAGTTGAATTTTCACTACCCTTAGCGATAGGGACATTGCCTCATCTCATGCAATATTCTCTTCATGGATGGCTCATCTAGATATAAATAAAATGGCCCCTAAAGATGAAAGAAACACTACTTTTAGAACCCCGATAGGAACCTATTGCTATAAGGTCATGCCTTTCAGCCTTAAAAATTTCGGTGCTAAATACAAGTGGGCTATGACACAATTCTTCGATGAACTCATTCATCATCAAGTCGAGTGCTATGTCAACGATCTCGTGGTTAAAAGTAGAGAAAAGGAAGACCATCTCTTTTACTTGAGAGTAGTTTTTGAATAGTTAAGACAATTTAACCTCAAAATGAACCCCAAGTGTGCATTTGTAGCTTTAAAAATTCTTGGGTTTGTTAACAGGGTATCAAAATTGATGTGGAGAAGATCAAGTTGATATTAGAAATTCTACCCCCTAAAAGTTTAACTTAACTCATATCATTCCAAGGGAAGTTGGCATATCTAAGATGCTTTATATCCAACCTATCAAGAAGATGTCGGCCATTCTCAGCTCTTGTCAAAAAGGATGCCAAGTTCAAGCATTACTTGATGAAGCTGTCGGTTCTACTGGTCCCTATCCCTGGCAAGTCACTCATACTTTACACTGTTGTGTTAGATGACTCTCTTGGTGCTTTGTTGGACCAAGATAATGATAAAGGGAAGGAAAATACACTCTACTACCTCACCTATCTAATCCATCGAGGCTAATTATCCACCCATTGAGAAGCATTGCCTAGCTTTAATCTTTGCTTCCAAAAGCTACACACTACATGCTTCTCATAAGGTGAACTTAATCTAAGATTAATCCACTATAATATCCGATGACACCCGACAAAGCTAGCGATTTCTTAGAGTACACCCACTTCTATGACTTTGCTAGTGATGATCTTCTTGATGAACAAATCATGAACTTAGGGGATACTAGCATTCACTACTAAGAGATGTACTTTGATGGTGCGGATTCCTCTCAAAGAAGAGATGAACCATAATCTACTATTATAGGAAAGGCAAGGGTAGGAATAGTTCTCTTAACTCCAAATTGTGGAGTGATGAGATTCTAATATCAACTGTCTAGTCCTTGCACCAACATCGAAGCCAAATATGAAGCTCTGATTGTCAGTCTGGAGTTAGTCATTACTATAAGCATCCAAAACATCAACATCTTCGGGGATTCTCTGCTAGTTATCAACCAAATCATTGAGTCCAATAAAATTATAAAGCCCAAGCTCCATCACTGCCATAAGTACACCATTGAGTTGTTGGCCGAAATCCTAGAGGTTATCATTTATAAGATTCCTCAAGGAGAGAACATCGTAGCATATCTTTAGCCAAGCTTAACAAGGAGTTGGCATGTTTGGAGGATGAGTCCATATCAATAAAGGTCCAAAATAGACAAGTCTTATCCCTTATTGATATTGAACTCATCAAATAGTACTCTCTTGAAGGGGAGGTTTACATTGCCAATAAGGAGAAGGACTTAGATTGGAGGCAACCATTCATGGATTACCTAAATAAAGGCAAACTAGCTCAAGAGAAGTCCTATGCCTATCAAATGAAGCAGATAGCACTTTCCTACACTTTTGTGGATGGTGTCTTGTACCAGCACTCTTTCGATCATATGTGGTTACATTGATTAGACAAGCATGAAGCCCATAAAAATCATGACCGAGTACACTGTGATTATGTGGAGCCAATAAATCTCAAGATGAAAGCCAAGATCAAGAGATAGGACACTGCTATCGATGATCAAAGATTGTATGGATATACAAAGTGAGGCCACCAATGTCAAATATACTGGTCTTACACCAACCACCCAACATTCTACATCCTACATTGGCCTCATGGCCATTCGAGTGTTGGGGTACCAACATAGTGGGTTCGATTGATCCTCCTTCTTTCAAGGGTCATCGGTTCATCTTAGATGCTACTAACTACTTTTCTAAATGGGTGAAGGCAATTTGGCTTAGAGAGGTCGCATCTCATCATGTGCTCAAATGTTTTAGGAACCATATCATATATATTTTTAGAGTGTCTTGACTAATTATATTTGATAATGGTATATCATTTAAGAGCACTAAGATCAAAGATAGCATTTGTCCCACTGCTAATAGACTATTTTGATGACCAGTTCAGCTTAGAAAGTTGTAAGGCTACATGCTTTCTTTCCAGATTGATCATTGCACACCAATGGGCACCTTAGGTTGGTTGGTTCTCACAATGCTGATGGATACACCACTCATGCAAATGGATACAACATAGGTTGGTTGTTTCTCGCACCTTAGGATACACCACTCATGGCATATGTAAGTCTGCTACACTTTTTCCTTGAGTTAGCCACCGTACACTTATAGGCTTTCTTTTCCAGGGCTTAGGATAATGCCCTAGCAGCACCTCCCCTATTGGCACTATATTTAAATCATGTTCTTTGTGACCCCATTTAGACACTACCTAGGTTACTATTGGATTGGATAGTTCCCCTTTTAGAGTAACCACCCCTATGGTTGGAGAATCCATCTTATGGATGTGCAGATTCCCCCTTGGTCCAGTAAATCTGAGATAGGTCAAGTTTGACATAGCCCCTTCTTAGTGTGGTCGCTCACACACCAACAAGGTCCACGCAAACATATAAAAAAAATATTTATTCACTTGTGGATTAGGAGGACACCCCTAGCGGTATCTTTTTCCCAAGTAGGTATCCTATCTTTAGGGCAGTGTCAGCAAAACTCCCTATAAGAATCATTTTACAACACTTGAGTTGATATAAGTCCCCAACAGCATTCACTCAGTAGTTTCCCCTAAATCAGGTTCAATTTATTGTTCTACCAACAGGTCACCTTAGTAGTTGTTCCCTAGTTTAGAAGATGTAAGTCTACCATGTCTTCTTCCTAGCACAACCGTTGCACACCTAAAGGAAAACCCTTAGGTTAGATAGCTCTATCCCACGGCCAATAGGCTATCCCTTTGGATTTGTAAATCTGAGATAGGACAAGTCTGATATAGCCCCTTCTCAATAGGTCCATCGCACACCGACATGGTCCATACATTAAATTTATCAAATTTAATCAAGCTCACATCCCCAGTGAATATGCCCTCAATTCAAAATCAAACTAAACCAAATAAACAATATCAAATCACATGAAATAAAGATAAAATTAATCATGACTACTTTTAGTTGACATAAGTCCTCAATGACATTCACTCAAGAGTCACCCCTTAGTTCGATTTGTTGTGCATCCAATGTCACCCCGGTTGTTCCTCACTTTAGAAGATGTATGTTTGCTATGCCTTCTTCCTAGCATAACCATTGCACATCGAAAGGCATCCCATTAGGTTGGCTAGCTCTACCGCACAATCGATGGACTATCCCTTTGGATTTGTAAACCTGAGGTAGGTCAAAGCTGATATAGCCCCTTCTTAGTGGGTCCATCGCACACCGACAATGTCTATGCATTAACTCAGATTAAATTAAACCCTTTCTAATTTTCCTCAGTGGAGTTAAATCATACCCTTTTCCCTAGTGGATCCTTAAATCATATATAAATAAGTCATGAAAATAAATCAAATTCAAAAATAACCTCCTTCGTGGAGCAAAATTAAACCAACTCCCCCATGTAGAGTCTAAATAAAAGAAATCCAACCAAACTCTTATCCTCAGCGGATACATCCCCAAATAAATCTATGAAATCAAACTCAAATCCCAATCCTTAGTGGATAGCCCAAACCTGCTTCCCTAGTGGAAGGTTCATATACCCGATCCCTAGCGAACTCGAGCCCATATCTCCAGCAGATATGCCTCCACATCAATTAAAATGGAACAAATTAAATTTGATTTGATCTTAATCCTCGGTGGATTATAGATTCTTATCCCTAGCGTATCTTCTTCCCACAAATCATATAATCAAATCAAATTCAAACCTTATCCCCAGCAGATTTTCTTCTATGCCCTCGACATAGACCACTAACATGTCATGTCCAATGTATATGCCCTTAGCAGATCTCCCTCCATGTCCTTGACATGCAATTCTCATCAAATCTTATTTCTTCTCTTATAACACCTTTAATACTTCAACCAAAGGCTTAACAATGTATTCATTCAAATTACATCATCATAACATTATAATCAACATTTTATGGTTTGTGATGGTGCAAGCTCAAACTAACTATACAATATCATGCTAAACATATTATAGAGATTTAACACACTATATTATATTATAATATATGATGTTATATTATAATTTGCTATAATATAATATATTCTAACATTACACCTCATTAGAATCACTTAAAGAGAACAAATAAGAAAATTTTCTCAAAATATGAATAATGTTTATTTCGGATGTAAAAATGTTAATTTTCTATTAGAAATGGTACAAAATAGCATAATTTTTGTGTTTCTTCTTGGTGTGTGCATTGAATTTTGCCAAATTCTTCCATCTCAACCTTCAAATTCACATTTTTGTGAGTTTTGACCCAATGTATTATAACAAAAGTAAAACATACTAAAATGTACAATAACACTTAGTAACACACCACCACATTAATATATATGTGAAGTTATATTTTTATGTACATTATATTTTAATATGCTTTCATATAATATATTATCTTACATTACACCTTAAAATGAATCACTTTAAGCAAAATAATTTATAAATTTTGGTTGAAATATGAACATTTATTTTGGATGCAAAATTCAATTCATTTGATTAAATGACACACCATAACACACCCTCAATGATGTTCCCTAAAGCTTAACTTAAATTTGGCCAAATCCCATCATCTCAGCCTATTAATCAATATTTTTATGAATTATACCAGTGAAAACTCTACTACATCATCTTATAACAAACTAAAATATGCTAAACAACAAGTAGTAATACACAATGGTAGGCTATAATGCATGATGCTACACTATGTTATGGCATCCTATATTATAATACACTATAACATATTATAGTATATTATATTGCATATCACATCAGAAGGGATTGCTTAAGATAAAGAAATCCATAAAATTTGTCTAAACAATAAAAAACTATATATTTTAGTCATATCACTTACATATTTTAAGTTGAAATAATATATTATGTTTCCATGCCCCACCTATTATGAATTTGGCCAAATTCCATAATTTTAAAGTCTCACTTATGATGCTACAATATATAATATTTATTTTGAACATAAAATCTTACTTTTTAGACTACAAATGGCATAACACACCTTTGGTACTACAACCTAATTCCCACTTCAAATTTAACAAATTTCATCATCTGATTTATATTAATATAAACTATAGGGCATAATACCATAATATAATAAAATATTTCAAAACATCTTATAACATCTAAAAACACATCACTACATGCTCAAATATATCATGATACATTATACTATAATATATGGTATTATAATAAGAATTAGGGTTAGGGTTTACGGTATTGAAATCTCTAATAGTCAAGAGAAAGTCTCTTGAAGACATTTTCTTTAGCTACCATAACTATGTTAATAAATCATTATTTAGATATACTCTAATGACATCTTTATTCAAGGTTTAGGTTAGTTTAGGGATTAGGTTGGGTGTGGGTTTAAGGTTTGGGGAAGGTTTAGGGTTGTATTTGTGGTTAGGTTTTAGCATTTAGGTTTATTTAGGGTTTAGGGGTTTGTGTTTAGGTTTAGTGTTTTGGTTTAGGGTTTAGGTTTGTGGGGTTTAGGTTTTGGGTTTAGGTTTAGTTTAAGGTTTAGTTTTAGGTTTAGGTTTAGGTTTTTTTAATAAACAACAAATTCATTCAACATTTCTTCTTTTGATTAATCAACCAAGTAGCACCCCCAAGTTTTCTAAAGACACAAGCGATGACATTGATAAAAAATGAGCACCCATTGAGCAAATCAAAAACCCTAGATAGTAGAACCATCTTTACTATAAATATATTCCATAAGCAACAGATCGACGCTATTTCATTTTTTTCTAGTTTCCATCGTAATCCACCCCTCAAGTAGAGAGAAATGCCATCATATATCCTAATCTCTTCCTCCACCACCACCATAGTTATAACCTCGCTCCTCCTCCCATAACCACCACTCACCACCACCTCCATATCCACCAGCACCTCCAAATCCACCACCACCACTGCGATAACCACTGCCTCCGCCTTCACCTCTACCGCCAGATCTAGACTAAGCCTAGTTGACGGGGATGTTCCTACCGTCAAGTTTCTTCCCATTCTTAGGGTTTAGGGTTTAGATTTTGGGGTTTAAGGTTTAGAGTTGTAGGTTTTGGTGGGTTTTTTTAATTTTGGGTTTAGATGGTTTAGGGTTTAGGGTTTAGGTTGGGGTTTAGGTTAGGTTTAGGGTTTAGTTGGGTTTAGGGTTTAGAGTTTAGGGTTTAGGGTTTATGGTTTGGGGTTTGGGTTTTAGGTTTAGGGTTTTGGGTTTAGGGTTTTGGGTTTTAGTTTAGGGTCAGGTTGTGGTTTGTTTATGTTAGTTTTAGGGTTTTGGATTTATTTACTATTTTTTGTAAATTAAGTAAACTGGTAGGTTTAGGTTTATCTAATTTATTTTTTATTTGAGTTTATTTAATTTTAATTTTTATTTAGGCTTATTTTATATTTTTATTATGTTTAGTTTATTTATTTTAGTTTAGGTTTTTTTAGTTTATTTTAAGTTTAGGTTTATTTTAGTTGATTTTATTTTTTATTTTAGGTTTTGATTTTATTTTTATTATTTAGGTTTAAGTTTTATTTTATTTTGTTAGAATTAGGTTTTAGGTTTTACTTTAAGTTTATTTTTAGTTTTATTTTAGTTTAGGTTTAGTTTAAGTTTAGTTTATTTTATTTTTATTTATTATAGGTTTAGATTTAGTTTAGTTTATTTTAGGTTTACATTTAGCTTTTATTTCTTTTAGTTTATTTTGTTTTTAGTTTAAGTTTATTTTATTTTTTATTTTAGGTTTAAGTTTTTTTTTAGGGTTTAGGTATTTATTATTTATTTTAGGTTTATTTTTAGTTTAGGTTTTTTATTTAGTTTTATTTTATTTTATTTTAGGTTTATTTTATTTTTTATTTTGGGTTTAATTTTATTTGATTTAGTTTTTTTTAAGTTTATTTAAGTTTTTATTTATTTTTTATTTTATTTTCTTTTAGGTTTAGTTTAGGTTTTAGTTTTAGTTTTTTAATTTTATTTGATTTTATTTTTGTATTTTTGTTTAAGTTTTTTTATTTATTTTAATTTTTTATTTTATTTCTAAGGTTTAGGTTTTTAGCTTTTTAGGGTTCAGGGTTTAGGATTTAGGATTTAGGGTTAGTTTAGAGTTTAGGATTTAGGGTTTGGGATTTAGAGTTTAGGGTTTAGGTTTTAGGTTTTAGCTTTAGGGTTTAAGTTTTAGTTTAGGGTTTAAGGTTTTTTTTAATTTTTAACAAAGAACAAATTCACATTCAACATTTCTTCATTTTGATTTCATCTACTAAGTAGCACCCCAAATTTTGTAACACACAAGCAATGACATATATAAAAAATGAGCACCCATGGATCAAATCATAATCCCTAGATAACTAGAACCATCTCTACTATATGGACACAGTTCCATAAGTAGTTGATCGGATTGGCTGTTCTTCAGTTTCTCTAGTTCCAATCATAACCACCTCGGCCTCTCGAGTAGTGGGATCCCCCATCATATCCCCAATCTCTTCCTCCACCACCACCATAGATGTAACCTCCGTCTCTCCTCCTGCCTCCATAACCACCACTGCCCTGACCACCACCTCCATATCTACCAGCACCACTAGATCCCCAACCACCACTACGATAACCACCACCTCCTCCTCGATTGCTCCACCACCAGATCTAGATCTTAGTTGACTGATGTTACTATCGTTCATTCTTAGGTTTTAGATTTATTAGGTTTTAGGGTTTAGGTTTATTTTTTAATTTATTTAGTAACTTTAAGTTTAGGTTTGGGTTTTGGGGTTTGGGGTTAGGGTTTAGGGTTTAAGATTTAGGGTTTGAGTTTAGGGTTGGTTTAGGTTTATTCTTTTAGGATTTAAGGTTTAGGTTTAGGGTTTAGTTGTGGGTTTGGGTTTAGGGTTGGTTTAGGGTTTAGGATTCATGGTTTTTGGGATTATGGTTAGTTTAAGGGTTAGGGTAAGATTTGGGGTTTGGGGTTTAGGATTTTCTTTAAAATTAAGCAAACCAATAGTAGGTTTATTTATTTATTTATTTATTATTTTATTTTATTTATTTTATTTATTTAGGTTTATTTTATTTTATTTAATTTAGTTTAGGTTTATTTATATTTTTTATAGGTTTAGGTTTAGGTTTATGCTTTATTTTATTTTATTTTATTTTTAGTTTAGGTTTTTTATTTTATTTTTAGGTTAGGTTTTAGGTTTTTATTTTTAGGTTTATTTTGGTTTTTTTTTAGCTTATTTTATATTATTTAGTTTAGGGTTTAGGTTTAGTTTATTTTAGCTTTAGGTTTAGGTTTTATTTATTGTAGTTTTGTTTCTTTTAGTTTAGGTTAAGGTTTATTTTATTTTGTTTATTTTAGGTTTAGGTATTTTTTATGTTTAAGGTTTAAGTTTTATTTTTAGGTTTATTTTTTAGGTTTTGGCTTTTA
Source organism: Cymbidium sinense (assembly GCA_021442155.1). Lineage (NCBI taxonomy): Eukaryota > Viridiplantae > Streptophyta > Magnoliopsida > Asparagales > Orchidaceae > Cymbidium > Cymbidium sinense. The sequence continues at coordinate 24,665 of JAKCPB010000274.1, read as the reverse complement.
TTTAGTTTTTATTTCATTTTATTTTGGGTTTATTTTAATTTTATTTTACATTTTGTATTTATTTTATTTAGTTTTTTTTTATTTTTAGGTGTATTTTTTTAGTTTTGTTTAGGTTTTTATTTATTTTATTTTTGTTTAGTTTTTTGTTTTTACATCTAGGTTTAGGTTTAGGTTTAGGTATAGGTTTAGATTTTCGGTTAGGTTTTTATTTTATTTTATTTTATTTTTTATTAAAGTTTAGGTTTTTATTTATTTTATTTTTTTAGGATTTTTTTTAGTTTAAGTATATGTTTTTTTAGCTTTTTAGGGTTTAGGGTTTAGGGTTTCAGCTTGTAGCTTTTAGGATTTTGTGTTTAGGGTTTAGGGTTTAGGATTTTTTTTTTTAAAATTAAGTAAACCGGTTGGTTTAGGTTTATTTAGTTTATTTTTTATTTATTTTAGTTTGTTTTATTTTTTTTATTTAGGTTTATTTATTATTTTTATTTAATTTAGTTTATTTATTTTAGGTTTCTTTACTTTAGTTTAGCTTTTTTTTTTAGTTTATTTTTTAGATTTAGGTTTAGGTTTATGCTTATTTTTTAGTTTAGTTTTATTTTTATTTTACTTTTTATGTTTAGGATTTATTTTTTATTTTTAAGTTTTTATTTTATTTTTTTAGGTTTAGATTTTTGGTTTTTATTTTAGGTTTATTTTTAGGTTTTTTTTTTAGTTTATTTTATTTTATTTAGTTTAGGGTTTAGGTTTAGGTTTAGCTTTTATTTATTTTAGTTTAGGTTAAGGTTTATTTTATTTTATTTATTTTAGGTTTAGGTTTTTTTTATAGGGTTTAGGTTTATTTTTAATATATTTAGGTTTAGGTTTTATTTAGTTTTATTTTATTTTATTTTAAGTTTATTTTATTTTATTTTATGTTTAGTTTTATTTTATTATTTTTTTATTTTAGGTTTATTTTATTTTTTTTAGTTTTGTTTATGTTTTTATTTATTTTATTTTAGTTTAGTTTTTATTTTTTATTTTATTTTTTTTTACGTTTAGGTTTTGGTTTTGGTTTTAGTTTAGTTTTTTATTTTATTTTATTTTATTTTTAGATTTATTTAGTTTAGGTATACGTTTTTAGGTTTTTAGTGTTTAGGGTTTAGGATTTAAGGTTTGGACTTTAGGGTTTAAAGTTTAGAGTTTAGGGTTTAGGGTTTAGGGTTTAGGGTTTAGGGTTTAGGGTTTAGGATTCTAGGGTTTAGGGTTTAGGCTTTAGGGTTCACGGTCTAGGCTTTAGGGTTAGTTTTAGGGTTTAGAGTTTTTTTTAATTTTTTATTTTAAATTAAGTAAACTCATCGATTTTGGGTTTATTTAGTTTATTTTATTTATCATTTTATTTTTTTTTTTATTTTATTTAGTTTATTTATTTTATGTTTATTTATTTTAGTTTATTTTTTTTTTAGGTTTAGTTTAGGTTTATTTTTTTTAGTTTTATTTTATTTTTTATTTTTGGGTTAGGTTTTATTTCTTATTTCTAAGTTTAAGTTTAGCTTTTTATTTTATTTTTTTACGTTTAGGTTTTAGATTTTTATTTTAGGTTTTATTTTTTAGTTTAACTTTAGGTTTATTTTAGGTTTAGTTTTAGTTTATTTTAGGTTTAGGTTTAGGTTTTATTTATTTTAGTTTAGTTTTTTTTTTTAGTTTAGTTATTTATTTTTTTTATTTTAGGTTATAGTAGTTTGTATTTATTTTTATTCCATTTTATAGGTTTTATTTAGTTTTAATTTAATTTTATTTTATTTTAGTTTAGTTTTATTTTATTGAGGTTTTATTTTTAGTTTAGTTTAGGTTTTATTTATTTTATTTTAGTTTAGTTTTATTTTTTATTTTATTTTCTTTTAGGTGGTTTAGGTATTAGTTTATGTTTTATTTTATTTTAATTTTATTTTATTTTAGATGATTTTATTTATTTATTTTTTTATTTATTTGGTTTTTAGTTTAGCTTTAGATTTAGGGTTTGGGGGTTTATGATTTAAGTTTAGGTGGGTTAAGGGTGGATGAGAGTTTAGGGTTTAGGGTTTAAGTTTAGGGTTTAGGGTTTAGGGTGTGGAGGGGTTTAGGATTTATGATTTAGGGTTTAGGTTTAGGGTAGTTTAGTTTAGAGTTTTAGTTTTTGGTTTTTTTAATAGAGAACAAATTCAACTTCAATATTTCTTATTTTTGATTTCATTAACCAAGTAACACACTAAGTTTTCTAAGACACAAGCGACGACATGGATCAAAAATGGGCATGCATAAAGCAAATCAAAGGCTTAGATAACTAGAGTCGCCTCTACTGTAAAGACACAGTTCCATAATCAACAGATCGAATCAAGCATTCTTCAGTTTCTCCAGTTCCCATCAGAACCACCCCCGCCTCTCTAGTAGTGAGATTCGCCATCATATCCCCGATCTCTCTCTCAGGCACCACCACAACTATAACTTACATCGCTCCTTCATCCTTCATAACCACCACTACTTTGACCACCACCTAAATATCCACTAGCACCTCCAGATCCCCCATCACCACTGTGATAACTGCCACCTCCACCTTCACTCGCCGCTAGATCTAGACTTTGAGTTGATTCTGATATACCATAAAGGTCCGCCATTTTAGTTTAAGGGTTTTAGGTTTATTTTTTTAATTTATTTAGTTACTTTAGGTTTAGTTTAGGTTTAGGGTTTGGGGTGTTAGGTTTTAGGATTTAGGTGTGGAGAGGATGTTAGGATTTAGGGAGTTTAGGGTTTAGGGTGTGGTAGAGGTGGGAGGTTTAGTTTAGGGTTTAGTTTAGGTTTAGAAGGGATGGGTTTGAGGTTTAGGTTATAGTAGTTTAGAGATTTAGGTGTAGGGTTTATGGAAGATTTAGTGAGGTTTAGGTGGGTGTGGAGTTTAGGGTCCATGATTTAGGGGTTTTTGGGTTTAGGGTTTAGGGTTAGTTTAGGGTGGGTTAATTTAGGTTTAGGGTGGGTTTGTTTAAGGAAAGAGTTTAGTTTAGGTTTAGGGTTTAGTGTTTTAGGATTTAGGATTTATGGTTTAAGGTTTAGGGTTAGGGTTATGGTTTGGGGTTTATGGTTTAGCTTGAGCGCAGCTACATGTTGAGAGCCATAGTTATCCTAAGTAATACTTATTAGAGCAACCATCCATTCTATTAGAGTAATCCTTAGGGATACTTGTGATCTTCTTAAGACCAAAGAATTTTAGGATATCTCCCTATCCTGAACCTCTAAGAAGATCATTTTTAAGATCAAGAAGCTTTCTTTATAGGTGCCTGAAGTAGCTTAAACCTCTAACACCAAGGAAGGTTTGCAAGTAGTAAAGGATAATCGGGGAAGGTGACAACCAAGTGAAGAGCTCACCATACTTTCTTGGGAAAGTCTAATAGCACAACCATCATTTGAGTCCAGTACTCCCTCCACCATTATAGATACCACCTCTTCTACTAGTTCCTCGTCTATTGGTAGGAGCATTCTATCTACTGATAAAGGCACTAAATCCCTTACTCCGCTTACTTTATTTGATTTCTATCATATACCTCCACCCAAAAAGAAATTAATGAAGAAAGCTGATTCTACTTATATATTCTCGTGCTCTTGATTTTATTCCTATTGAAAGCTCTGAGTCTAAATAAAAATAATAGCTAGTAGTTCCAATCCTTTTCTCATTTAGAGACTATCCTTCTCTAAATCAATCGGGTTCACCTCTTGAGATTGACTTGGAGTCAACTACTCAGGATCCCAAGAGAAGTAGGTATGCATGAGAATGTAGAACTTTCCACAAGCTCATCATTCCAAAAACTCAATGAAGTCAACCTATGTAATGGCAAAGTTCTACCTCCTAGGGTATCACCTTAGGATAAGGGTAAGCAAGTCATTGGTTCCAGTGAGCAGATAGCCCCTCCATAGGATGCTCCACCCATGGATATGCTTGTGGAGGACCAAGCCAAAGTTGATTACAATGTCCTAGCTCACCTTAGAAAGTTTCCAACTAAGTTAAGCATATACCATGCCCATATCTTATCCAAAGAGATGAGGGAATCTCTAATCAAGGCATTACTTGATCTAGAGATATGCTTAGCTCAGCTGATTGCTACCAAAGAGGAGGCATGCCACTTGAAGGACATCTTAGGAGTTACATTCAATAATGAAGACTTACTCTTAGGGATGATCAAGCACAACCGCCTCTTTATATTACAGTGGATGTTGATAGATACAGGCTATCCAAAGTTCTGGTTAACCCAAGTGTATCACTCAACATTATGAGTCTATGAACCCTTGCCGACTTAAGGATCGACATCTCTAAACTCCAAAAAGAAAGGATAATGTTGAGAGGATTCAATGAACAAGAGAGGGCCTTGTGGTGTTTATTTTGGATGTATGGAGGGGACACCACGCAGATCATAGGTGGGGTACTTTTTGAGGTGATCGGGTACAACATTGAGGTATCATATACTATCTCAAAAAATAAAAGCATCACCCTACAATGGACCTAATCACATAATAAGGACTCCTAAGGCCTGATGGGTCTATGAATGTACCAAAGATTTTTACAGTACTTTACATGGAAAAATAAAGTAGGGTTTATATTAAACCAGGTTCTTAAGTTCCCTATGGAGGCAAGCCTCCATAGTTAATTACATCTTAAGAAATGAAATTTCCTAAGAATACTCTCAATTAAAGTAGACAATTATCATCTCAAAGATTTCAAGGTTAGACTATCGAAGGATTGGATGTATTTGGAAAATCAACTAGGAAAGGTCAAGGAGAAGACTTATTTTTGGAATGCAAATGAAATAAGTAGGAAATGCTCATGATACTAAGAAGCCTAATGAGCATTCCATTCTATCCTATGATTGGGCTTTATAATTTTGAAGTTGAGGAGATTTATATGTTTTGAGTTGAAATTTAATTAGATTACTATATTTATAATCCACCAACATAAGGTTGTGGGAATGCCTAAGAGGTGAGGATTTATGCTCATACTAAGGAAATAGCTACCATAGATCCTAAATATAGGGAGCTTTAGTACAAGCTAAAGCACAACCTAAATCTAAGTGATTGGTGGACATAAGGGTTTACCTCCATAAGAGAGAATAAATTGTCCGACTTTTGGACTTATAACAAAGTGGCGCTAACTCCTCCTACAAATTTAAAACTATATAATCCAGTCTTATGAATTGTAAGATAGCTAGGATAGTTATTTAATTATAAAGAGACTAAAGTCCTAAACATACTTTCTAAGAGACTAGAGCATGAGTGGTATGAGCATATGACTTAATCTATAGATGCAAAATCTTTTTAAATTTTATTTTATTTTAGACACATCATTTTGATAGAGGCTTTAGGATATATTATGCCTAAAAGCATGATGAAATAGGTTATGGGTCAAATTAGCTAGAAGAAGGTGTTCTCCACCATAAGGGATGCCCTCATAGGTCAAGCATTAGTTTATCGTGCAAGGATAGAGATCCTTCATGTACAAGAGAGAAAAAATATGCATGCATGATGTGAAAATACACCCGTACAATTAAGAGGTTGCAAAATTTTTTAATTATCATATTTATGTCTTCAGCTTTATGATGAGGTTATGGGTTATTTAAAATTTATTTATGAGTGATTAGTTGGGTAGAAAACAAAAATTATCCTAAGAGCCTAATCCTATCCAAGCCACAAGTTAAAGAATCAATCATTTAAGAAACTATGAAATGCATGCTATCTTAATGCACAATGTAAACATAACATCAAATAATTATATAAATTATCATAAAAGAATAAAAGGCTGGTGCAGTCGGGTACCACCGTACAACCCGAAGAGAGAAAATATGGGTAGAAGCTCTACCCTTATACAACCTGGAATATGAAAGAATAATTATAATTGTTTTAAATGCTTTGGAGGTTTTCTTTCTTCATATCTCCATTTTTGATTTGGTTCCCTCTTCAATTTCGATGGTACATACTTCAAAGGCATCACAGGGCTCCCTTGGACAAAGCCTTCTAGCCACTACTCATCCAAATCCCCCATAGCACTAATCCTAATTCTTATTGCAAAAACTATATTTATGTGGGAAAAATAAATCTAACTACACCTGCAAAATAGAGGTAACTAAGTAGTTGTATTTATAATTTAGACTTAGCACCCTACACATGGGTAACAAAGCCCACCTATCCTAACTTGGATTATGCTTAAGGATTTAAGCAACCTACAAAAAGAACAGTCACATTTATTTTTAAGCATCTCTTAAGCATAATCCCTGCCAAAAATATGATTAAGCTAAAATTGGCCTATCATCCAGTCTACGAAGCATACACCCTAACATCCAATCTAAAATAATGCATCATAAAATAAAATATAAATCATCATACACCCCTAACTTAGAGCTACAAGTGGTGACTTAATTAATGTATTAAGGCTTGTGTGATAAGTCTTGTTAGCATTACTATTGTATTTTCTAAGCAGAAGGATTCAATTTAACATGAAAGGTTGATTTCACTTGAAGTAGTTTAATTGATTTGAGAATTTTAATTTGTGTTTTCTTTTATTTCATTTGATTACACTTAGCAACTAAGTGTTATAAAGAGAGGAAAAGAAGATTACCCTCTTTCATCCCTACCTTAAGTCAATTTCTAAAGTATATTAATTTGATTTTGTTCACTTTAGTGAATGGCTTATTAAATGATTTAATTAATCCTAAGTATTGGTTCACTTTAAATAATCATATTCAAAATGAAATTCATCTAAAGATGAATTTAATTGAATTACTATCACATGACATATATTAAATCATTCATTTCCATCACATGTAACATGCATATGATTTCATCATAAGTGTATCTATACATGCAACATATTTTAGCACATTTAAATCATGAATTTATGTGTATGTTTAGAATTTATGTTTTATTTGATTGAATTATTTAAACATATTAATTTAAAACTTTATCCAAATTCTTATACAAAAAGGACATAAGAATGAAATCAAATATGCATGTGTCATTGTTAAACCAGGGAAGTGAGGTAATCAAATGACCTCCTTGAGATAGCTAAAGCCTGTATTCTCGGATGTCTAACTATATACCCATTTGCATTCAAACATATGTAAATTCATATACAGCTCCAAATCATATGGCTAATTAATTCAACCACTTATTCAATTATGAATTCATGCAATTTTAATGTCAAATGGGATTTTCATTCACTAATGACATATACATATACATGTACAAAGATATAGGTAAGTACGTGTCATTGTTAAATTAGGGAAGTGAGATAATCAAATGACCTCCTTGGGGCTAGTTAAAGCCTCATATTCTCAGGATGTCCAGACTATATACTTTCTTTTCTTGGACACACATGGATGTATACATAAATGAGGGAAAGAAAACCATGCAAAGATTGTATATTTTTTATTGAATCATTTATATATATGAATTAAAGCTCTATCCAAATTCTAATGTTAAAATACATAAGAATAAAATCAAATGGGTAGGTGTCATTGTTAAACCAAGAAAGTGTGGTTATCAAATTCCCTCCTTGGCGTTAGCTAAAGTCTCTTATTCCCAAGATGTCCAGACTATATATCAATTACCATTCAATATTATACAAATCAACACTTGAATAGAGGAAAGATAACTCAACATTCATACACTTAAGCTTTAAGCATATGCATTTCTTGTGTATTTAAAACTAGCATCAGAACACATATTATTATTCATTTATAAGCTTTTGAAAAATTTATTTGGATTTAATAGTGATAATAGCCACACATATATAAAATTAAATCAGCACATGCAGGCTTACATAAAGGAAATCCATTTTATTTTACTTGATTTAGGAAAGATGGATGCATGAATTCAAATGACATACCAAATTTAACATGATTGGAAAGAGGACAATAAAATATACACATTCAACCAAATTAGTTCTTAAGGACAACCAAACCAAATAAGATTATTTAAAGCAAACCAAAGCATCTTTATTAATTAAGTTTTAGATTTGATTTGATTTAAAGAGTAGAAGAGAAACACCACTTGTTGTTTTAAACCCATTCCCACATTAGTGATTTGATTCAATTTAAGGAAATATAATTAAGTTGATTTTATGGGTTAATTAAGTTGAACTCTAATTAGATGAATTAATTACCCTACTTACCTATGTCACTAAAAGTAATTAACTAAATAATTATGAGCCAACATGATATGCATGGAAAATAAACTTGCAATGATCCTAGGAAATAAAATGGGCCTAATGCAATTAGCTCATGATTAATAGTTAATTAGATTAAGGGTCTTAATTAATTACTCTTATGGTTTTCCCACACATGTGGACTAACCATAATTTTATTAAACTCCTTTAGGTTATTGTTGACCTCATTTTTAGAATGAGCTCTCAACCCCTCCATCTTAGACATAGGACTCCTCTTAGACATTAAGAGTTCCTTAGTCTTAATACACATCTAGTAATTAAGTGAACACTCAACCTAGCCCTAGAGACTTAGAAGAGTTAGCCATAGGAATAGGTCATGCCTTAGGGGTGTTAGGAAAATTTGTCTACCCTATAGCTTGAACCAAGTCCTCACTTCCTTCTTTCAAGTCAAACTCCTTCTTTCAAGCTAAACATCAAACTCATATCAAACCAATTTCAAATTAAACCTTGAATCAATTCAATGGATTTTTCTCAAATCATGAATCAATTCTAAATGATTGAAACCCATGATTGAATTCCAAATTCCAAAATATTTTTCTAAGTCCCTTGGATCCTACCTTATGGACTTAGCTCAAATCAAATCCAAATCAAATCCAAATCAATTCAAATTCAAGGAATTTTCTCATAGCTTATTTATATTCTCACTTATATTAATAAATATAAATGAAATATAAATTCAAACAACCAAAACTAAACCCAAAAATCAAATCCAAATTCCAAAAATCTTTCCTAAGCCCTTTGATTCCCTCTTATGGACTTAGCCTAAATCAAATCAAATTCAAGAAATTTTCTCATAACCTATTTATATTCTCATTTATATTCTCAAATATAAATGAAATATAAATTCATCAATCCAAAATTCAATTCAAAACTCAAACTCAAATTCAATCAAAATTCAACCTAAGCCTTTCAAGTCAAATTGAACTTAGCAAATCAAATCAAGCCAAAATCTTGATTTTTCTTCATGATTCAATCAATCACAATCAAGAATCCAAATATAAACACAAACTTCAATCAAATATCCAAAACCAAATCCAAAAATCAATTTCAACCAAAATTCAACCTAAGCCTTTCAAGTCAAATTCTTGAACTTAACCAAATCAAATTCAAATCAAGCCAAACCCTTGATTTTTCTTCATGATTCAATCAATCCTACAATCATGAATCCAAATATAAACATAAACTTCAATCACTAAACCAAAATTGAATTCAAAAATCAAACCCAAGTCAAACTCATGTTCACCCCTTTGAACTTGAAATTGTCAAATGAATCAAAACCCATTTGACTTCAAATCTCCTGCAAATGGATTTAAATTTTCAATCATAAGTCCATATGTGAGTTCAATCAAATACTCAAATCAAGCTTTTGAGCCATTTGACCCACTTAGGCTCATTTGAACCAAAGTGACCTAAAGTACCCTTGTGAGCCAAATTCTAATCCTAACCAAATTGGAATGAACTAAGCCAACCTAAGCCTCACACTGTGAGCAACAATCATCATAAGATGATCAATCACACAAATTAGGTCTAACCAAGTCAAACATAAGGATTGATCAAGTCAACATTTGACCAAAGTAAAATATAAATTAACCAAAATCCACCATAGGCCAAATTGATTGAAACCATTGATCAAAACTCATTCATGATCAATGTTTGAACTTGACCAAGTCATCATTTGAGCCTAACCTATTGGCCACTTGACCCAAGTTGACCCAACTTGACCTATAAGTCAAATGTGTCAAAACTTGATCTAAGCCAAATTGATTGAAACCAATGGGTCAAGTTCATTCCAAATCACTTGTTAAACTTGACCAAAGCCTCAATTGGCCAACTAAACCCAACCTAGCCCAATTGACCTTGAACCAACTTGACCTAAAAGGTCAAATTAAACCAAATCCAAATATAAACCAAATTGATTGGAAACAAAGATACTAATCCACTTCAAATGATCAACCAAACATAAACCAACCCATGACCTAACCCAAATAGGTCAAATTGGTCAACTTGACCCGTTTGACCTAAATGAAATCAAAAGAACCAAATCTAAATATAAACCAAATTGAACCAAAAAAGAATTACCAAAATATTTCAAATGGTCATATGAACTTGACCCCACCCTTGGTTTGACCCAATTGGACTAATTGGTCAACTTGATCCAAGTTGACCTATTTTGACCTAAATGAATCAACATGAGCCAAATCACATCAAACCAACTACAAATTAATTGAGACTTGGCTCAACAGATTTTCCAATCATGCCAAACATATTCAAATTGAAATCCAAGACAAATGACCATTTTACCCTTAGGCCATAGGGTAACCTAAAATCAAAACCACTTGGAATTTGGTCAATTCCTTTTCATGGACACTTGGCATCCTCTTAGTGGACAAAATGGTCACTAATGGACATGGTGCACATGACCCATTGGGTTTGGGTCATCCAAACCCAACCAAAGGTCAAAACTGACCACCTCACTTGACATGAGCACATGGGAATCATTCCTCCACCCATTTCAAGCACACGACACTCTTCCACTACCTCTCTCTAGCCAAATTGAATGCCATGCCACACTAAATAGCCTAACAAACCCACTCAATGAGGTGAATTTGATCAAAATGTCATAAGCACTCACGACTGTTTGATTCACCTAGGGAGATATACTTCCCCTAATTTCACTTGAATTGAAGACACAAACACTCGATTGAGCTTAGGGAACTCATAACAAGCATTAGCAAGTCTCCCCAAGCTTCCTAGAGCCATCCCCAATTCTCTTTTTCTCAGTTTCTTCAAACCAAAAATAAGGGAGCTCCACCAACTTTTTAACTTACTCAATACACAAAATTAGCTCAATTCCTCTTGCAAGCATATTCAGAGGAGTCAATCGAGTTAATCAAAATATTTTCCCAAGTTCTCAAGGCAAGGGAGGTGGGACTTTGATCAAGGCTGCAAGGATTTGAAGGTGAGAGTGGTGAAATTTATATATATAATTTCTAAAGAATGTATACTTCCATCTTCAATCCATGCAGAAAAAATGAAGATAGAAGTATACTTCTTTTATGCATTTGGACATCACGTAGATCCGTAGATATTCTTATTGAGTGTGATTGGATATGACATTGAGGAGAGGTATACTATCTCGAAAGATAGAAGTCACCACCCTATAATGGACCTAATCACCTTAATAAAGACTCTTAAGGATAATGGGTCTGCATGTGTACCAGAGATTTTGCCCCTTCTTTGCATGGAAAATTTAAACTCGATTCATTAAGTTCCCTACAGGGGCAAGCCCCCATAGTTAATTACATCATAAGGAAGGAGATTCCTTAGGAATACTCTCGATTAAGGTAAATGATCATTGTCTCCAAAGATTTCAATAGGTAGGACTATCAATTGATTAGTTTATTTTGGAAGATAAAATGGGATTGATCAAAGAGAGGGACTTACTATTAAAGATAAAGGAAGATAAGTAGGAAATGCTCATGATGCTAGGAAACCTAGAAAGCATCTTAAACTATCCTATGGTTAGGCTTTATATTTTTGAAATTAATTTAATTTATTTGGGTTGAATTTTTTTCATTATAAATTTAGGGCTTATGATTCCACAACACATGATTATGGAAGTGCCTAAGAGGTGAAGATTTATACTTATGGCCCATAAAGGGGAAAAGCAACCTCAGAACCTAAATCTAGGGAGCTTTGGTGAGGGCCAAAAGCACCACCTAAATCTAAGGTGAAAATGGGTATTTGGTTTGCCTCCATAAGAGAGGATAAATCACCTGACTTCTTGGACTTACAACCTCCTAGGGGTGGCCGCCAAGTAACTCCTCCTACAATTTTAAATTCATGTAGGCAAGTCATATGCTTTATGCAAGATAGCTAGGTTGTTATTTATTTAGAAAAAGACTAAGTCCTTAAACTCACTCTCTAAGAGACTAGATCATGTAAGGGCATGAAAATGACCTAGATCTAATGCAAAACACATTACATTTTTTTATTTTAATTTTGGATAATCATTTGACTCAAGCTTATAAATTTATGCCTAATGCATGAGAAGTATTATTGGCCAAAATCGGTGAGAAGGGAGGAGTGTTTCCACTATGGCTCTCAAAAGGTCGCCAAGTTTCTCAGCAAGGTGGAAGCCCTCAATCAAGAGTGGAATAATATGTATTTATGCATGATGTTATAAATACTCATCCAACTAAGGGTTACTAATACTTTTATCTTGATTTTAACTTAGGCTTTAAATAAGGTTATGAGTTATTTATGTTTAATTTTGAGTTGATTAATTTGGTAAAAGATTTATTTTTCCCTAAGAGGCTTATCATCATTCAGGCCATACATCAAGCAAGGAAGAAACTAGGAAAAGGATACCATCTTAATGCACAAGCTAAACAAAACATCAAACATTTTATAAAGCTAACACAAAAGAATAAAAGGCCATTTGTGATCAGGCACCACCGTACAAACCTTAAAATAAATTGGGTAGCCGAGCTCTACCCTTATACAACTCAGATTACAAATGAATTAATTACACTCAAGTAAGGAAATTCATGTTATGGGGGTCTTCATCCTTCTTTCTTCTTTTGTTCCTTTTTTCGGATGGTTGGAATATGGATACTCCAAAGGCTTCACATGGTACATAAGATGAGATCTTATGACCAATGCTCATCTAATCCCCATAACATTCATTCCAAAATCCTAATTGCAAAATTACATGAAAAGAAAAAGTAAGTCTAGCACTTCAAATAAAGATTAGCTAAACAAACCATACAAATCCCAAGCATGTATATTTGACTTAGCACCCCACATGGGTAAACAAGTCCACGGCCTATTGGATTATGCTTAGGGGTATAAGCACATGCACATCAAAAGCATTTATATTTTTATTACAACACCCCTTAAGCACAATCCCCTGCATAAAATAATGATTAGACTAGATCATCCAACCATTCATTCTACCACATTCACTCTAATATCTAGACTAGAAACAACACATCATAAAACAAAACCAAACATCAAGCCATGCACCGCCCTAACCTAAAGCTAGAAGTAGTGACTTAAGCTAATGTGTGTGCTTTAAAAGGTTTGTGTGGCATGCTTAGCTATGGCTTTAAGTCTTGAATTTCTAAGTGTAAATGTGTTCAACTTAGATGGGTGGTTTCATTTAAGTGTTTAGTTGGTTTAGGTTGATTTTATTTTGTATTTTGCTTTAGTTTAAGTGAATCTTACAATTAATTACCAAGTTTTAAAGAGAGGGAAAAGAGAAGGGAACTTCTCTTTCCTTCCCTATCCTAAGTAATTTCTAAAGTTGATTCTTGTTTAGTTTTGTTTAGTGAATGGTTTATTATGTGTTTTAATTAATCCTAAGTTTAGATTTTCCTAAAAATCCATTCAAGAAGAAAGGTAATTTAAGATTAAGTAAAGTGAATTAATATTACAAAACACACATCACTTCATTTCTTTCTCAACCTGTATAACATGCATATGGATGGATCCTAAACATATCTATACATACAAATGAGAATGTTTAGCACACTTTATGGTGAATGCTAAATGAGTTACTTAAGAAAATTTGAATACTTAATGATGCATGATTTTCATTAAGTAGAAACAGGGTTTTCTCATCCATTTTTCACTTGCACACATGTATGTATGAAAGGCATAAGTGAGTACGGTGCCATTATTAGCACCAGGAGTGTAAGGTACAAGACCTACTTAAGGCTACTTAAAGCCTTGCAACCCCAGGGTTGTCTAGACTAATATACCACTTTCCTTAAATATAAACACATGTTCAAAAGAAATGAATGGAAAAAAGAAAGATGCAAAAAGTTTATATTTGTTTATTTATTTTGTTTATGTAATTTATTTGTACAAGTGTGGATGTCCTTCTTAAGTAATAGCATAAGAATGAATAGGAATGGTGTTGGGCAAGTGTTGTATTCTTTTCAAATGAACTATACACTTTGTCAAATCCTATTCAAAACTATGCTAAAAGAAGAGAGAAGGAAAGCTACACCATGCACACCTTCATAATTATATCAACATGCAAGCTTATAAAGGATTATAAGTAGCACACTTTTGATTTTAGGTATTTGATTTATAGATTTTGAAAAGTGATTTTATTTAGTAGTGATAATAGCCATTCATACTTTACTTTAGCTAAAACATGCAATTTAACATAATGAAAACATTTCATTTTCAATTTTATTTTTGAAAAGCATGAATGCATGAAATTCATATGACATACACATTTAGCATGTTAGGAAAGAACTAAAGTGATGAAAGCATGTAAACACATTCACCCTAATTAATTCTTAAAGATAATCTTATGAAATAAGAAAGCTTAAAGCAAATCAAGTTATTTTAAAGAAGGTTTGATTTTTTATTTTGAGTTTGATTTAATTTGAGAAATGTGAGGTGAGTTTGTTGTTACTAACCCATTCTCACATATGAATGTTATTTTAGTTTAATTTTTAGGTGATTAGATCAATTTTATTCTTTGGTTAGGTTAAAGTATGAATTAAGTGTGTTAATTACCCCTTACCTATGCAACCTTAGCATACTTAATCAAATAATTATGAACCAATGAGATGCCATAAAACCACATAAGGAATTTAAATTAGCAATGCACCTAGAAAAGAAAAGGGCCTAATGCAATTGGCTCATGATTAATGATTAATTAAATAAAGGGGTTTAACTTAAGTACTTTCATGACCCCTCTCACACCTGTGAGTTGGGTTTTGATTTCCTTAATGCACTTAGATTATTGAGCACCTAAGCATCTACCCAAGATAGATTAATTGAGTTCTAGAAATTTTTAGAATTTTATAAAATTAATTAAGGGGTGTAATTGAATTAACCCTTAAGTTGGATTAAGAAGGAAAAGGTTGTTTAAGGAATATCTTAAGGAAAGTATCCCAAAAGTATTCCCTAAATCTCATATTCACTTAATGAAAACCTAATTGACTCAATCAGAGGGTTAGATCACTAATTATACTCTTAATTAAGCTTAATTACATTAAGGGAGTGATTAAGGATTTAACTAGCAATTCCTCTAATTAAGCTACCAAAAATCCCAAGAAAATTATGGAAGGCAAGGGTCATCCCATTAATTAAGCACAAGAAGTTTAGGATTAATCACTTGAGTAATTAGAGGGTAATTAGCAAAATAATATTCTCAATAAAACTTAAATTTAGAGAAAATTACAATTCAAAATTCATTCAAATCATTTTTAGAATATTTTATGTTAAATTATCTATCCAATGTAATTTATTTCATATTTATTTAATTTTTCTAGGCTTATATATGAATTTAGGAAATTTCCATGGTTAATTAATAATTAAATAGCTTAATTAAAATGTTTAATCCCATGTCCATGTGGGCGACATGGCCTCAGCTTTCTTG
This sequence comes from Cymbidium sinense, assembly GCA_021442155.1. Taxonomy (NCBI): domain Eukaryota; kingdom Viridiplantae; phylum Streptophyta; class Magnoliopsida; order Asparagales; family Orchidaceae; genus Cymbidium; species Cymbidium sinense. The sequence continues at coordinate 9,045 of JAKCPB010000274.1, read as the reverse complement.
GGGACAAGATTGATATTAAAGTTGTCACATCATGGCGTGTGTCAGCGGTAATGAGCTCTCTCTCTCCTGATCAAGGATCGATGAGTTAAATCCATAGTTAAAGATAAATATTGGGATCCATGTGTTTTAATCATGACCGTCCATCCAAAATGCATGGATGGATGGCCTATGATCCTTGTTCTTCTCTATAAAGAATGGACACTGTCCATCTTTTGGGGGATGATCTGAGCTCAATTGAGCTCAGATTGATCCCAAAATTTACCCATACCATCTAGGCACAAAGGAAAACTCATCTAATTACTATATTTGCATGGGATTAAAATTCACTTAATAAAGCTCCAAGCAATATTGAAAATAGGCTCGATTTAATGGCTAACCTCACCAGTGCTCGATTCCCTTAGAGAAGCTTCATCTTGTGGAGATGAAGCTTTGTTGAAGTTTGAAGGTGTTAAAATTGGGTAGATGCTTCTAGAGGCCAACTCCACTTGCACTTTAGCTCATGTTGATCAAGATCCTTCCCTTGCCTTTGAGCTTGGGAAAGCTTGGGTGAACCGACTTTATCCTCAAGGTGCTTGAAGGAGGAATTGGGTTGGTTTTAAGTATGGTAAGTTGGATTTCCACTTGAGCTCCTTTATTTTTGGTTTGGATAAATTCAAAATGGGAAATTCAATGGGCTCTAGGAAGCTTGGGATCACTGGCTCCTCAAGGAGCTCAATCAGTATGATCAGATTGAATTGAATTGGGGAGTATATCTCTTAAGGATCAGATGATGGCTTGATTGAGCTTATGCAATGGGTTTGTTAGGTTGTTAGAGGTGTCCTTGAATTCAGCTTTGGTCAAAGGAGGAGTGAATGAGGTGGCCATATGCTTAAATCAAGTGGTGGGAGGATTCCATGGGGCTAATTTCAAGTGGTTGGTTTTGACCTTGGGCTAGGTTGGATTGACCCAAACCCATTGGGTTGGGTGCACCACACTCTATAATGTTCACTTGATCCATTAAGAGGGTGCTAAGTGGTTATGGAGAGGATTTAACTAAATTCCAAGTGAATTTGGCCAAAATTTACCCTTTGACCTAGGGGTAAAATGGTCATTTGGCTAGATTTCAATTTCAATTTGTTTTATATGTTTGAAAAATAGGTTAGGCCAAGTTTCATTGAATTTGGAGTTGGTTTGATGTGATTTGGCTCATGTTGACCCATTTAGGTCAAAATGGGTCAACTTGTGTCAAGTTGACCAATTAGTCAAATTGCAAGGGTTAGGTCAAGTTCATATGACCATTTGAAATTATTTGGTGGCTTTGGTTTGATTCAATTTGGTTTATATTTATTTTTGGTTCAATTGATTTCATTTAGGTCAAATGGGTCAAGTTGACCAAATTGACCTATTTGACCAATTTGGGTTAGGTCATGGGTTGGTTCATGTTTGGTTGGTCATATGAAATAGATTGGTATCTTTGTTTCCAATCAATTTTGATTAAGTTCAAATTTAGCTCAATTTGACCCTTTAGGTCAAGTTGGGTTCAAGTCAATTTGGCTAGGTTAGTTGGCCAATTGATGCTTTGGTCAAGTTTAACAATCATTTTGGAATGAACTTGACCCATATTTCAATCAATTTGGCTTAGATCAAGTTTTGACACATTTTGACTTTTAGGTCAAGTTGGATCAAGTTGGGTCAAGTGGCCAATACTGGTTAGGTCAAATGTTGACTTAAGTTCAAACATTGGTCATGAATGAACTTAGATCATTGGTTTCAATCAATTTGACCTATGGTGGATTTTGGCTATGTTGGGTTTCATTTTGGCTAAGTGTTAACTTGGTCAACCCAAGTTTGATTTGGTTTGACCCAATTTGATGATCATCTCATGATGATTGTTGATCATGATGAGAGGCTTAGGAGGGCTTAGTTCAATAAAATTTGGTTAGGATTAGAAATTGGCTCATAAGGATACTTTAGGTCACTTTGGGTCAAGTGAGCCTAAGTAGGTCAAATGGCTTGGTCAAAGCTTGATCTGAGTTTGATTGAACTCACATATGGACTTATTATTGAAATATAAATCCATTTGTAAGAGGTTTGAAGTCAAATGAGTTTTGATTCATTTGATAATTTCAATTCAAAGAGTGAACATGGGTTTGACTTGTTTGATTTTGAATTGAGTTTTGATTTGATGATTGAAGTTTGTGTTTATATTTGGATTCATGATTGAAGGATTGATTGAATCATGAAGAAAAATCAAGAGTTTGGCTTGATTTGAAATTGATTTGATTAAGTTCATTATTTTGACTTGAAAGGCTTTTGTTGGATTTTGAATGAATTTGAGTTTGATTGTTTGAGTTGGTTTTGGTTGTTTAAATTTATATTCCATTTATATATGTTAATATAAATTAAAATATAAATGGGTTATGAGAAAATTTCAAGGATTTGAAGTGATTTGAACTTGATTTAGGCTAAGTCCTTAATAGGGAAATAAAGGACTTAGAAACTATTTTTGATTTGGAATTGAATTTTGGATTTAGTTTGATTGATTTAAACTTATATGTCATTTATATATGTGATTATAAATGAGAATATAAATGAGTTCTAACAAAATTTCATGAGTTTGAATTGATTTAGATTTGATTTAGGCTAAGTCCTTAAGAGAAATAAAGGACTTAGAAAATATTTTGAATCGGAATTTCAATCATGTGCTTTATTTGGAATTGATGGATTTCAATGATGTGGAATTGATTTGAGTTAGGAGTAAATCAATTAGGTTGGAATTTATTTAGGTTTGATGTTGATTTGATTTGTAGTTTGACTTGAAGGATGAAAGGAATGTGGTTCAAGATATAGGGTAGGCAAACTTTCCTAACACCCCTAAGGCATGACCTATTTCTATGGCTAATTCTTCTAAGTCTCTACGGCTAGGTTGAGTGTCCACCTAATCACTAGATGTGTCTTAATACTAAGGATCTCTTAAAGTCTAAGAGGAGTCCTATGTTTGAGATGGAGGTTGAGAGCTCATCCCAAAATGAGGTCAACAAAAAGCCTGTAGGTGTGGTGTGACAAGGTACATTGCACGTATTGGTGTTGACCGAAATAATCAATAACACTGAACAATGACAAGCACTAACAGAGACGATCTACTTCTAACCCAAGGTGTAGAAAGAATCCATAGCTTAGTGTAATGTGGCTTTACTTATGTCAAGGACATAAGAGAGAAGGAGGAATCCATTAAGGATAGAGTATGTGAACCTTCCACTAGGGAAGCAGGTTCAAATCATCCACAAGGGGATGAGAGGTTTGATTTGATTTAAGTCTCACTGGGGAGAAATTTGATTTGATTAAGTTCTGCTGGGAAGAAGGTTGAATTTGTTTCAATTTGTTGTTTGTCTAATTATGTTTATTTTGTTGAATTTGTTTCAAATTTTTAATTTTGGATTTTGAAATGGACCCTATTGGTTTGTGATGGACCGTACTGAGTAGGACCAACGGAGGCCTAGACCTAACTCAGATTTACCAATCTAAAGGGGTAGTCTACTAAACACACAGTAGGACTAGCCAACCAAAGGGAATGTCATTCAGTGTGTAGTTGCTTTACTAGGAAGAAAGCATAGTAGATTTACATCCCCCAAAGTAGGGACTAGTTGCTGAGGTGATCTATTGGAAGGTCAATATATCGAACCAAACCTAGGGCTGACTATTGAGTGAATGTTGTTAGGGGACTTAAATCAGCTCCAAGATAGTCAAGATTTATTTCATTTCTTGATTTGTTTTGATGGGTGTTGACCTAATTTTCAAGATGAGCTCTCAACCCCTCCGTCTTAGACGTAGGACTTCTCTTAGGCTTTAAGAGTTTCTTAGTCTTAAGACACATCTAGTGATTAGGTGGACACTCAACCTAGCCCTAAAGCCTTAGAAGAGTTAGCCATAGGAATAGGTCATGCCTTAGGGGTGTTAGGAAAATTGACTACCTTAGCTTAAACCATTCCTCACTTTCCTTCATTCAAGTCAAACATCAAATCTATCTTAACTAATTTTCTCCAAATCTAAATAAACTCTACGTGATTGAAATCCATGATTAAAATCTATGATTGAAACTTATGATCAAATTCCATAAAAAATTCCCAAGTCTAAATTTTGCTTAAGTCCTTAAGCCTCCCTTAAAGACTTAACCTAAAACAATCAAAACCAAATCAAATCTTTGAGATTTTCTCATGATCCATTTATATTCTCATTTATATTCACATGTATAAATGAAATATAAATTCAAACCTATCAAATCAAATTCAAAATTCAAAATCAATTCATAAAATTTTCCTTTAATCCTTTAAATTCCCTTTAATGGATTTAACCTAAATCTTGATCAAACCTATTCAAACCCTTGGGATTTTCTCAAAACTTAATTTATATTCTTATATATAAATGAAATATAAATATAAATCAATCAAATCAAATCCAAAAATTAAATTTCAATTTAAAATTTCCTTAAATCCTTTAAATTCCCTTTAATGGATTTAATCAAAACCTTGATCAAATCAATTCAAACTCATGGGATTTTCTCACAACTTATTTATATTCTCATTTATATTCTCATATATAAATGAAATCCAATCAATTCAAAAAATTAAATTTCAATTTAAAATTTCCTTAAATCCTTTAAATTCTCTTTAATGGATTTAACACAAATCATGATTAAAGCACTTCAAATCCTTGAATTTTTTTTCATGATCCATTTATATTTTCAAACAATCAAAACCTATTCCAAAAATCAAACTCAAATCAACTCAAAATCTAATCTAAGTCTTTCAAGTCAAAATCTTGAACTTAGCCAAAATAATTTCAAATCAAGCCAAACTCTTGATTTTCTCTCATGATTCAATCAACCCTACAATCATGAGCTCATATATAAATCCAAACTTCAATCACTCAATCAAAACCTAAATCAAAAAAATCAAACCCAAAACCCCTTCATATTCTTCCTTTGAATATGAAATTTTCAAATGGTTTAAAACCCATTTGACTTCAAACCACTTGTAAATGGATCATATTTCAATCTTGAGTCCATATATAAGATCAACCAACTTCAAATCAAGCTTTGACCAAGCCATTTGACCCACTTAGGCTCACTTGACCCAAAGTGACCTAAAGTACCCTTATGAGCCAAATTTTGATCCTAACCAAATTGGATTGAACCAAACTCATATATCCCTCTCATCATGATCAACAATCATCATGGATGATCAACCAACCAAATTGGGTCAAACCAAGTCAAACCTAAGGGTTGACCAAGTCAACACTTAACCCAAAATGAAACTTAACATAGCCAAATTTCACCATAGGCCAAATTGATTGAAACCATTGATCTAAGCTCACTCTTGCCCTATGTTTGAACTTGACCAAGCCAATATTTGAGCTTAACTTAGCCCAATTGGCTCACTTGACCCAAGTTGACCCATTTTGATCTAAAGGGTCAAAATATGTCAAAACTTGATCTAAGCAAAATTAATTGAAACCAATAGGTCAAGTCCATCCCAAATCACTTGTGGAACTTGACCAAAGCCTCAATTGGCCTAGACTCAACTAGCCAGTTGACCTTAGAAACATGCCTAAAGGGGTCATGTTGAACTAGAATTGAACTTAACCCAAATTGATTGGAAACAAAGATTCCAATCCACTCTATATGACTAACCTAACCTAAACCTACCCTTGACCTACCTCAAATAGGTCAAATGGGTCAAATAGGTCAACTTGACCCATTTGACCTAAATGAAATCATATGAACCAAATCCAAAAATATACCAAATTGAATCAAACCAAAGCCACCAAAACATTTCAAATGGTCATATAAACTTGACCCAACCCTTGGTTTGACCCAATTTGACCTATTGGTCAACTTGACCCAAGTTGACCCATTTTGACCTAAATGGGTCAACATGAGCCAAACCCTATCAAATGAATTCTAAATCTCATGAAACTTGGCCAAACCTAGTTTTTCCACATACCCAAGATATCCAAAGTAGAAAAATAGAAAAATGACCATCCTACCCTAGACCATAGAACAAATTTTGGCTTAACACATGGGTAATTTGGTCATATCCTCTTCACATTCACTTGAGGATTTCCTAAAAGCTCAAGGGGACCTAGTGATGTGTGGTGCACCCAACCCAATGGGTTTGGGTCAGCCCATTTGGTCCCTAGACCAAACCCGACCCTATGGTCAAAATTGAAATTTCAAACTCCCTCTCAAGCTCAAATTCAAGAACATGGGAAGTTGAAAATCCACTCCTTGGCTCAAATCAACCATGTACACACTCCTAACTGATCAAACTGCCCTCAACCTATGATCAATTGGATCAAAATGGCATGTCCATTGTCGGCCGTCCCATCCTTCAAGGGGGAGATATACTCCCCCTAATTCAATTCAATTCTCACTTTCCTACGTGGAGTTGAAGCTGCAATCTTCATAGAGCACTCCCAAGCTTCCTAGAGAGGATTGGAAAAGGCTATTTCTCAATTTTGCATAGTGCAAAAATAGGGGTGCTCAATCCATTAGCCAACTTTCATCTTACTCAATTTCTTTACAATTGCTCTTGCACACTTCATCTAGGAGCTAAGTCGAGTGCACCTAAGCTTCTATTGGAGTTCCCACAGCAAGGAAGGATCCAATATAATCAAAGATGCAAGCTACCTAAGGAGGAGTTGGTCCATACATTGATCCACTCAACCTCAAGTGCTCAAAACTTCAGCAAGGCTTCATCTCAACCAGACGAAGCTTCTCCAAGGAAATAGAGTGCCGAGGTATGGGATTTTTTGTCCATTAAACTCAATATGGTGTGGAGCTTTGTGAAAGAAATTTTCACCCCATCAATTTTTTACCATTAGATTTACCTCTCTCTATCTTTTGATGGTGTGGTTTGAATTTAGTTTAATTCCATGCTAGATCGAGCTTAGGTCTTCCCCTTGATCATGAACGGTCTCTATTGATCAATGGGAAGAATTTGGATGATCTCACCATCCATCCGCATGTTTTAGATGGACGGTTGAGATAATTCAGCACATTTAGAAGTACTTTTATCCGATTTAAAATGAGAGATCATTGGTCGTCCGATCTTTAATCGAACAACAGAGGATTAAAGCGTATGCGCCACCACCGCCATTTGGGATGTGATGTTTAAGTGACCCCTTCATGGCACGACATGTAAAGCACACTGGTCGCCGCCGCCATGCGTCACGCCGTGAGCCAAGGATTAGTTAGGATTAATAAAATGCTTTAATTAATTCCTAATTCACTTAAAGATCTTCCAAAATGCATAACTCTTGCTAAAAAATTTAGAAAATGTGAAATAAAATTCTATGGAAAGATAATTAAACCTAGAACATTTTAAAATTAATTTTGTTGAGTTTTGCATTATGCTTTTCTAAATTTGGGTTTTATTGAAAAGTTTATTTTGCTAATTACTTTTTAATTAAGCCTTTGATTAATCCCAAATTTCTTGGGAATATTTTAGGGGATGACTTCTACCTCACCTAATTTTCTTGGGATTTATTAAAGGCTTGATTATAAGAATTGCATATGGTTTCCTAAATTACCCTCCTTATGTAATTAAGCATAATTAGGGTATGTTTAGTGATTTTAGCCTATGATTAGGGTTGATTAAGGTCAGATCCAATAAGTAGGAGGTCTATGGAATATTTTTGGTGTATTTCCCTGCTATTCTAAACCCTCTTCTCTCCTTAATCTCCTCTAATTAAGGTTAATTCATTAATCTTCCCCTTAATCAATTTCTAAAAATTCTAAAAGTTCTAGAACTTAATTAATCTACTTTGGGTAGATGCTTAGGTGTTTAATAGCCTAAGTTCAATTAAGGAAATCAAAATCCAATTCACATGTGTGAAAGGGTGTTTTGAAATTACTTAAGCTAAAACCTCTTAGCTTAATTAACTTTTAATTGTGAGCCAAATTGCATTAGGCCTTTTCCTTATTAGGTGCATTACAAATTTAAATTCCTTATGGGTTTTATGTCATCTCATTGGCTCATAATTATTTGGTTTATTCTTCAAAGGTGGTGTAGGTAAGGGTTAATTAAGTTACTTAATTCATACCTTAACCTAATCAATGCATAAAATGGACTAATTATCTAAAATTAAATAAAATATCAAACACATGTGGAATGGGTTAAGGATAGCAAACTCATCTCACCTTTTCAAAATTAAATCAAACTTCAAACTAAACAAAATTCACTTTGAATTCACTTTGATTTATTTTAAACTTTCTTATTCCATAAGAATGTCATTAGGATTTAAGTGAAGTGAGTTTGTTTACATGCTTTCATTACTTTGGATCTTTCCCCAACATGTTAAGTTGTACATCATGTGATGTCATGCATTCATAATTTTGAAATTCAAAATTTAAAATGAAATTATTTACTTTATGTCAAATTTGCATGTGTTGGCTAAAGTATAAATATGAGTGGCTATTATCACTACTAAACCCAAAATATTTTCGAAATACATAAATCAAATACCAAATCTGAAATGTGCTACTTATATTTTCATTATGAGTTTGCATGTGGTAAATTATGAAGGTATGCTTAACATATGTTTACTTTTTTTCTTATGTTAACATAGTTTTGAATAGGAGTTGGTAAGATATAGGGTTCATTTGAAAAGAACCCAACACTTACTTAATTCCATACCCTATTCATTCCTATACTATCACCTAAGAAGGGTTTGTTATACTTGCATACATAAATTACATAAACAAAAATGAATCCATTAAACAACTTTTTGCATTTTCCTTTTCTATTTCATTTCTTTTATACACATGTTTGTATTTAAGAAAAGTGGTATATTAGTCTGGACAACCCTGAGGTTGTGAGGCTTTAAGTAGCCCTAAGTAGGTCTTGTACCTTACACCTCTGGTTAACAATGATGCTGTACTCACTAATGCCTTTCTTACTTTCATGTGTCTATGTGAAAATTTGGATAAGAAAAACTCTTTCTACTTAAGAAAAATCATGCATATTTAACTTCTAAATTTCCTTAAATGATTACTTAGCATGCATA